>CM045898.1:647447-930039 GCA_025169545.1 Anguilla japonica
TCAAATACTGCAGTTGGAGAGTAGCACAGACATCTTCCTCAGAGCATCATCAACCTTAAAATACTCATCACTGTCATTGGCACATTTCCCATATTAGATACATGCTCCGTGTATAGCTAATATAATAATACTATATTAACTCTTATTTGCAGACTGAACAGCTGTGACCTCACAGAGAAGTGCTGTAATATTATGGCCTCAGCTCTTCAGTCATCAAACTCACCCCTGAGAGATCTGGACCTCAGCTACAATAACCTGGGAGATTCAGGAGTGGAACTGCTATGTGCTGGACTGAGGAGTCCAAACTGTAAACTACAGAGACTGGGGTGAGTAGTGCTGTGTATTGTGTGTTCTTAACTAAATAGTATTTGTGATTATGGTTCTATTCAGTGAAATATTAAAACCCTCTTTCTCTCTCAGTTTACTCCTCTGTCCACCAGCATTCTTTCTTTGCCCATATATACGTTACTCCTCTATCACAACAAGCAAATAAAAGCAGGATAAAACCTTTTGAGGGTTGCCAGGTTTGTGGTTCCTGAGCAGAATGTAAGGTTTCAGTGGAGTCTCTAGTATCAGGTCACAGGTGATGACTGGATGCTGAGTGTCTGATTGACATGGTAAAAGATTGACCGCCTGTATAGTAAACTGTTTCAGGTCTGTCACACATTGCAGTCCTCATCCATCTCCATTATTCACTACCTGCTATGAACTCTACTGAAATCCATACATTTACCCCATTCTCACACACTGACATTTTGATGAAGGTGAGTTTTACTCATTCATCATACACCTGTGTGTGCTGCAGGATTGTGGTGTTTCTGAATGGATTGTGAATAAAATGGTATTTTATTCTGCTGGTAAAGCCGGGCATTAACTCACCGGCACGGTATGTGTGTACATCTTGGTGGGAGAGTGTCCATCTGAACAACATGTGAGCTGCTGTTTAGATGCAGTGTTACATCGTTTAGTTTAGTCACTTTTCTGTGGTTCCAGTCCCAAGTAATAGTCTGGATATTATACCACTGTAAGCAGACATGTTGTGTGGAATAGCCTGATTCAGAGATCAATGTTCTGGCTCTAGCTCCTATCATCTAAAGGATAACATCATTTACAGGAGTATTTCTTTGATAAGTATTCTAATTCTTTCAAATGCCCCGACTTATTGCATTTTTTGTGCAGTTTATATTACTCCACAATGTCTACCAAACATGTTGATAAGGGGTTTTAAAAGAAAAACATGACTTAATATATCAGGCTTTTATTATCATTATTATTATCATTGTTAGAATAATAATTAAATGCAACGCAATAATTAGCCCGTTATATTCGCAAAAGCGTGCGAGAATAAAATGAATGGATGGATTATAGCATAAAGACATGCAGAACATAGGTGCAATGTGTGGAATTTTCAGAAGATACCACGTTTAAAAAAATCTGGCGTCTACCAGCAGTAAAAGTTAGTGGCAGTAGTCAGTTGTGCTGTTCTCATAAAGTCACTAGATGGCGATGCAGTGTAATTCCAGTTGATGCCGTGGTTCAGTGGTACTCACTAATTTTCTTAGGAGAGCCACTTATGAGTAAGACCATTACTCAAAGAGCCACAGAGATTGCAGATATAACTTGTTTTTTTTATCATCACTTTCAAGATATTTACCATCTTTGTGTATGTTTAAAAAAATAGAGATGAAAAACTTACTTTTCTCTGTTATATTTGTATCAATATGTTGAGGCTCCCATGTGTTTTAGCTGTCCCTTGACTTTCTAGTTAGTCTACTCTACTAGTTAGTAGTTGCAATCCTAGTCAAACAATCAAGATGCACATCTATAAGCCTACTTCTATCTTTTCTTTTGACAATGCTCATTATAGAAAATGTTGCCTCACGTGAGTAAGTGCTCACAAAAAAGCTCATTACCTTCTGCACACGGAGCTTTAAATGTGGATAATCTGAGGCTGGGACCATGCTCCAGAAATGAGCAATGCCTGATCTGAGCTCAGTTTTCAGTACATCGTTGAGCAGCAGCTCAAGAATCGCACTCTGTATTACAGCAAGGTCTGGACAATGGTTTTTCAGAGCAGGTGTAAGGCTTGACAATGGCACATTAAAATGGTTATCAATGAAATTGAAAAGCTCCCTATACCCCACAACATCTTGAAATCTCTTTTCAAATTCATTTCTTATTTCCTCCCACGTGCCTACAAATTCATCATAGTCAAAATGTTGCAGTAGATCACGGTTATCAGTTGTGCAGGCTCTTAGATTGGGAAAGTGAAGAAGTTCTCTGTCGGGTATGAAGAGAGTGGTGATCTTGTGCTGGAAAGCAGTGACTGCTCTTAGCATGTTACCTGGGTGCTTCCCTTTTCCTTGGAGTTGGAGGTTAAGGGAATTCAGCTGGGTCGTGATGTCAGTGAGGAGTGTCAGCTGTAATATCCAGTGTGGGGATGTGAGGAAGTTGAGTACAGAATCGTTCAAGCACCCGGCCACGCGATAGCCATCTCACTTAGTTGTGCATCACCAGATCCCCGTACTCTGCCTCGTATTCCTCCAGAAGTGCAAAAAAATATTTATTTTATTAATTTTTTTTTTTTTTTTTTTTTATTTATTTTTTTTTTTTTTTTTTTTTTTTTTTTTTTTTTTTTTTTTTTTTTTTTTTTTTTTTTTTTTATAAAAAAAAAAAAAAAAAAAAAAAAATTTTATTTTTTTTTTTTTTTT
Organism: Anguilla japonica; assembly: GCA_025169545.1. Lineage (NCBI taxonomy): Eukaryota > Metazoa > Chordata > Actinopteri > Anguilliformes > Anguillidae > Anguilla > Anguilla japonica. Next base: position 650,159 of record CM045898.1, read on the forward strand.
TTTTTTTTTTTTTTTTTTTTTTTTTTTTTTTTTTTTTTTTTTTTTTTTTTTTTTTTTTTTTATTTTTTTTTTTTTTTTTTTTTTTTTTTTTTTTTTTTTTTTTTTTTTTTTTTTTTTTTTTTTTTTTTTTTTTTTTTTTATTATTATTATTATTATTATTATTATTATTATTATTATTATTATTATTATTATTATTATTATTATTATTATGATGCACGGTACATTATCTCAGCTGAGGTCAAAAAGCATTGTTTAACAATTTCAGCAGTCCGTGAAAGCCTTTTTATGCCTAGCTAAAATCCATGCGATCTCCTAAGTGGCCTCGGTCGATTTCTTGGCAACAGAGACTGATCTCGCCATCATTTTTTGCTGCTCAGTCAGAGTCTGTCAACTGTTTACTTTTATTAGTCCTCAGGTTGCTACCTGGCGGATACAACATGTTGTACTTGGCGTGAAAAGCACTAAAGTGGCGTCCAAGGTTATACCGTTTACAATTGGCACTAGTCTTCTGGCAAATTAGGCAGAATGGAGTGGATTCGTATTGCACAAAAAAAACTCATCAGTCCATGTATCCTGAAATTTTCGGTGTTCGTCCTGAATTGACCGCACCTTTTTCTTTGCTGGTGCAGCATCGGTGTCTTGGGCTTCTCGGCCAAACTGATCTGCATTTTCCCCCGTTCTTTCCTCACGTTGCTCTTTCTCCTCGGGCCTGTTTCTAACTCCGTCACAGTCAGCTAATGAAGAATCACTTTTCTCGTTCTGCTTTTTTCTAGTCATAAATCTGTCCATTTTGAGTGGGCAGAGGCCGAGACAATATTTGATATAGCCTTGTATCAAACGGCATTATGGAATATCAAATTTAGGCTTACGTGCTAAACTTGCAAAACCATTCGCAAATGCAAAGCTACAAACACAGGCTATACGTCTACCCATGATCCCTCGCTGTTACATAGCCTACGTTCTTTGACGTATCTTCAGTATGCTGCCATCTGCTGGATAATTCATTTCAATGTGCTAAAACTGGACATACACGGAACATACAGAAGTAAGTATAGCTATATTCTTATTGGTATCAGTGGATCCATATGAGCCGCAAAACAAAGTCTCACGAGCCGCGTAATGAGTAACACTGTGCTACGGGAATAAGGTAGAAGGGTACAAGTGATAAGTGATCCTAGATTGGGAGTCCCCTGCAGAGAGTGCCCTGGGAGTGGTGGCAGTGTAGCACAGTGGGTAAGGAACTGGGCTTGTAATCGAAAGGTCGCAGGTTCGATTCCTGGGTAGGACACTGCTGTTGTACCCTTGAGCCAGGTACTTAACCTGAATTGCTTCAGTACATATCCAGCTGTATAAATGGATACAATGTAAAATGCTATGTGTAAGTCGATCTGGATAAGAGCATCTGCTAAATGCCTGTAATGTAATGTGATGTAATGAGTAGTGATAGTTAGTCCAGGTACAGACTGAAGAGATGCGTTTTCAGACTACGGCAGAAGATGGGCAATGACTGAGTGGTTCGTAGAGGAACAGGGAGTTCATTCCAATACTGGGGAGCTAGTGTGGAGAAGATCTGTGGTAGGGAGAACCATTCACCCCGAGGGAGTGCAAGTCACCCTGCTGCCGCAGAGTGGAGTGGTCAAGCTGCCGTGTAGGATTGAATCGTGTCCTATAGGTAGACGGGAGCTGTTCTTTTGGCTGCAGTGCAGGCAAGGGTCAGGACTTTGAACCTGATCCTGGCGGCGATCGGTAGCCAATGGAGTGACCTCAGCAGGGGAATGATGTGAGAGAACATAGGAAGGTTGAAGATAAACAGCATTCTGAATCGTCTATAGTGGCTGTATGGCATAAGCTGCTGGGCTTGCAAGGAGGGAGTTGCAGTAATCAAGACGGGAGGTCACCATAGCCTGGACAAGTAGCTGGGTGGAGTGCATAGTCAGGTATGGTCAAATCATCCTGATGTTATACAGGAGAAGTCTGCAGGACTATGATGTTGCCTTGACGTGCTCCTTGTGGTCCTGCTGGTCATCCAGGACCACCCCCAGGCTCTTTGCGGAGTGAGAGGCAGTCACTGTGGTGCCGCCAGCAGTGATTAAAGCTCCCGCAGTAGGGAGGTCTTGTGATGGATGAACAGCAGCTCAGTCTTTTTGAGGCTGAGCTTCAGGTGATGGCTGGCCAACCAAGTTGAGATGTCAGCCAGGTTGGAAGATATTCTCTCATTAACCGTAATGGAAGAGGGAGGGAAAGAGAAGAGTTGTGTATCATCAGCATAGCAGTGATAAGAGAAGCCATGTAAATTAATGACCGAACCAAGAGATTTGGTGTAAATGGAGAACAGCAGAGGCCCCAGTACAGATCCCTGTGGGCCTCCTGTGAAAAGGGGATGAGGTGCAGAGACAGACCCCATCCAGGTGATCTAGTAGGACCTATCTGAAAGATAGTAAGCAAACCAAGACAGGGCAGTTCCAGAAATGGCTATCTCAGCCAAGGTGGAGATGAGTAGTTTGTGGTCAACCATGTCGAATGCTTCAGACAGTTCTAGTAGGATCAGGCAGTGGCAAGTGCCACCGTCACAGCCAGGAGGACAGTCTCTGTTGAGTGCTCGGATCAACAGCCAGACTGGTAAAGGTCAAACAGGTTAACCAGCATTTATTACAGTAAAGAGGACAAAGTTATTACATGAAGGACAAAGTTATTAGATTAACTATTTTAATTATATTAAGCATTGTTACACTTGTTCATGTGACTCTGGTTTGTTTGCTTTTTACCTTAAATAAGATATAGCCCTGCATTCAAATGTGAAATCAATCCATTTCTGTCAGGACCACTGTCATCAAAGTAGATCTTTATTGACAATAAAGGCAATACAGATGTTTGGCGGTATGGCTCTGTTCTGGAGCTCTCCCGCCAACCACGCAGCCCGCGTGGATAAGGCCGGGAGGCCAGCAGCCAAACCCCCCTAGAGGGGTACACACAGAACAGATCCAGCAGCAACGCAAGTTCTTAACGCATAGGGATGGAGCAATGCAATTTCTTAACACATAGGAATGGAGAAATGCAAATTATTGACACATAGGGATGGAGCTGGGGTGGTGGAGGGTATTTACAAAGCAACGTGCAGCAGCTTGCATGCAGGAGGAGCAGCCGAATGAGTAGAGGGAGGCTGTTTAAGTAGACCGCCCTGTTAAGTGAATGTACTGTGATAGGCGAACATCGAGCGCCAAGATTTAAACTAAACCGGAGGAAATATACTACTACCTGCATCAGTGTAAATGAATCCTCACTCATTGCCATCCATACAATCATGCATGGATAAGACCGGGAGGGGGCAGCAGCAAAAACCCCCAAAACAACCATTCGCCGACATGTTGTTAGTAGTTAGTCTCCGGCTGAAGTGATGACTATGTGAAACGCCATTCGGCTACCGGAAGGGCCCTTCATCCGGTCAGCTCGAGGCCATTCTAACATTGTGGGTCAGTGGCTATGTGTACCAAGCTTTTTTGGCCTTTCCCCTGAAGCAAGAGTAAAATTAAACCAGGGGAAAATACTATTTGTAATGTTGAAGGCTATGCCTATGTGTATGGCCTTGGCTTCAATCAATCAAATTTATTTGTATAGCGTATTTTACGGCAGTCGTCACAATGCGCTTACAGACAACCCTGGCCTGAACCCCCACAGGAGCAAGCCTAAGGCGACAGTGGCAAGGAAAACTCCCTGTGGCAGATAGGAAGGAACCTCGGAAGGAACCAGGCTCAAGGGGGGAACCCATCCTCCTCTGATCGGCTCAGGGTGTTGATTGTGACAAGCATGTCAGTCAGTGGCTTAGCTACCTCGTAAGCCCAAGGCCATTCAAACTAATCACCAAATATTATTAGGCTATGTGTACCAACAGCTTGTTGGTATTTCCCCCCAGCACCGAGATTTAAACCAATTAGAGGGAAATATACTACTCATGTCAGTGTAATGAATCCTCGTTGAAAATGCATTTTAGAATTTTGGATGGATTGGGTGGTACATTACTGTACAGCCCTCAGAATGTCAGTGCATTCTTTGTGGTGTGCTGTGTTCTACACTACATAGCCATATGCCATGGATTCACAGAGGACACATTACAGGACTCGTATGTGACGATTGCTACAGAGATTACAGAGCACAGAGTGCACGAGAGAGCAGGGACTGGTTGCCTGTGGAGCCGTTTCACTAGTGAGTGTTCATTCATCTTATCAAGTGCATGTCTGGAATGAATGACACTTAGTTGAAGTAGATCATTTTTTTTTTTTTTTATTTTAAATAGTGGTATGAAACAAAAATTGACAGCAAAGAAGCAAACAAAAACTATAGTAAATTCAAACTGAATGCAGAAATTCAAATAAGATTCTTTCCTGTCCTCTGGTGCACAAGCTCGATGCCTGCCTAGCTGAAACAGTAGCGGCAGCAGCAGGATGGAGAGGCCGACTGGAGGCTGTCTCTGCCAGCTGCCTCCTGCTCCTGGCCAGTCTGGGAATATTCTCCCTGCGGAACTGTTCTTGGGAACAGAACCATTTATTATACCTCTTAGCACTGGCATATGAACAGATTAATAAAAATACACTGTTTTTGTTTAAATATTAACTAAATAATGAATCTAAGCTATTCAGTTTCATCTTCATTGATTTGTAGAGGTCCTCAAAATGGGTGTAATTGTTTATAACGTTGGGCAGAGAAAATTCTCCCCTTAGAATAACCAGCATGATGAGGTATATCCATGTAAGAAATAGGATTTATTTCCGCAGAAAGAATCCAGAACCTACACACAACAAGATGGATAAGCCTGAACTAAAGAAAGCAGGGGTGGTCCCTGCTTTCATAAGCAAAAAGTGTTTTAACAATAACATACACAATTCTGATTGGTACATGGTTAATACATATGCATATCGTAAGATTTAACAAAATAAATGATCGGCTCTGTCTAGTCATATAGCATGAATACTGAATAAGCACACGGTGACCTCTTAGTCTTAAGCATTACACAAACAAGCTTTAAATCAGAAATAATTAAATCAGAAATAATAGTTTGGTTTTTATCGATCGGTTGCTTTCAGAGTCCTGGGCAGCATGGCATCATAGCCGGTTTCTCCCTGGCAGGATGGCAGGGGGGAGGATAAGGAGGAAGGCCAAGCTCACCAGTTTGGACTTCTAGAAATCCATTAGAGACAGAGAGAAAGAAAACACAGACACACACAGACACACACACATACATGCAATATTTCTAACTGCTTGTTGTCCTTGGGAGGTCTGGTGCCTGGAGACGGAGGGGCCCTGCTGCAAGGCCTAGGAATTTAGTGTTGTACAGAATTCTAGTTATGCTAGAGAAAACTCTCCTCCCTTCAGTAGGAATGATCACAACACGCTTGCTCTTCAGCAATGGTAGCATTAGCATTTGGCTGTGTTTCCTAAAGGGAAATAAATTGGGTGATCTGATTGGCAATAATGAAACCAAACCCAACCACACCCACAGAACCATTTATTCTTATTGAACCTCTTTTATAACTGTGCCACAGTTGCGCTAGTGCCTGGAGTCAAGAAATGACTGAAATACCCAAATTCACCAGCGCCTTGCATTGCTGCTAGTGTTTGACAGTTGTGCCTTGACTGAGAAAATAGGGCCCAATTAAACATCTAATTTAGTAACACAGGCTCAACTACATGAACAAAAACGATATTAGACAGTCCTGGAAAGTAAGTAAAAGATAATCATGAATGAAATGAATGAAAGACAAAACAAAACCACAGCTTGTCTCTCCCACATTAAAACTGATCAAAGCCAAAGACACACAGCTGAGAAGACAAAGCTGAGACAAGACCAAAGGCTCATGTTTGCTTAAAAAGTCAACACTTTATAGCCAATTTTTCAATAAACATTTGTCCTTAACTTGGACTTGGACTAGTAAATGCACTTTACACCTTTTCTTCACAAACTTAGTTTGGTGAAGTTCTAGTTATGGCAGTGTTTGCCAAACTGTTTGTGAAGAAAAAACAATCCTTGCTTTTAATTGTAAGTTTTAATAGTAAATTAAGAACAAATGTTGTTTGAATACCAGCCATGTGTTTGAAAGAGGGGGGTTCCCCTTCTCTTCCTGGTCTATGCATGATTAATACTAATTTCAGGTTTTAATACTAAGAACAAATGTTGTTTAAATCCCATTCCTTCTATTCCTGGTCTATGCACAATTAATTAATGAATAATTAGAAAAGAATATAGGAGAGACTTATCTATCCCCCTTTTTATATTTTCGTTTTAAGCCACTTTGCAGGATAAAATGTCTTTTCAATGTTATGATTAAAATTATGTTGAGTTTGGTTTGAGAGGGATACGTTTGGTTATGAATTAAATGTTTGTGTTTCCATGTTGGGAGGCTAGGGCAGGCAGTAAATGCACCATGTTTAAAGGCCAGTAGTACCACCCTGGTCTCTGCTTTATTCTGGTATAGGCTGACCTAGAATCTCCAGCATAGTGCCTGTAGATAGAATGAAAATAGGAAGGTAGAGGAATCGTAGGATATAATGGGTGCCAGAGTGAGGTCTTCTCAGGGAACTGTTAAATTAGCCTCTAACCCCAGCCCCTGATCTTGAGTTAATTCTGTGGCTTATGTCAGAGAATCCATAATAAGAGACGTTGTTTCTACTCTGTAGTGAGTGTTGCAACCATGGAAAGATGATTTTTACATGCTACAAGCTTCAGCACCCCATTTTGTGAGCTTGTGTGGCCTACCGCTTCGCTGCTGAGCTGTTGTTGCTCCCATACTTTTCCGCTTCACTATACCAGCTCTTACAGTTGACTGGAGCAGCTCTAGCAGAAAAGACAATTGATGAACTGACTTGCCTCAGCCGGAGACTTGAAAAGGTGCTGTGCACCATCGTGAGTGAGCTTGAGCGTGGCTGGGTATATTAGGAACGTCTGGAGACCGCGATCACAGGTTACTGCCAGCAGAGAAGAGAAGGCTCTGTGCCGCTGTGCTGTGTAATCGCTGACGTCTGGATAAAAACTAATGACTATCCAGCTGAACTTCACTGGTGATTTCCTGGCTGCTTACGAAATATGCTCCGTGTACCCCAGCAGATTAATAATCAATGTTCTAGGCCTGTCTGCTGTTTTTGATCAGCCGCCATAGATACGGTGGGCCCTCATTACTTCTATAGTCCTGTCAGCCAGAGAGGGAAATCACTCTTTGAGGGAATTGGTAAGAAAACCAACCGGGTCGGATTCTTCGGAATTCTCTGGTAGGTTAACAATGCGAAGGTTGCACCAGCTGCTCCTATCCTCCAGCTCCGCCATTTTAGCCTCGAGCTGATCCTGTTTGGCCTGGTGCAGCGAGGCAGCGGTTTTGGCTAGTTTAACTTTGGCTTGCAAACGGGCAAGCCTTGAGATGTGTCTCAAAATATTGTCTGTGTTTTTCTAACACAGCCTCTACAATGGCTGCTAGCATGATACATGATTCCTCATCATGTCCCTTTCTGGGTGAGTCTTGCCTGAAAGAGTCTTTGTTTTTGAAGAAATTGACATATATTATATATTGGTCAACAGCACCAATGAACTGTACTGGGAGTGAACCGTTAAGTTAGCCATTTGTAATGAAAACAGTTAAATGAAGAGGAGAGAGGGCATGGACCAAAATCACTAGGCAGATAAAGAAAAAGAACACACAAAGAACTTGTGATGCATACCCACAATCCTCATATGAAATGAATTAGGTACCAGGATAATTAAAGGGATATTTCACAAGTAATTTTTTGGAGCTTACCCCATTGTATTTGGATAGCGTGAATACTAGCAACTAGCTGTCCCTGTTAACCGTTAACGGCATCGCCGTTCCTCCTGGTTGTCCAGCTCCCAGTTCACTCCCATTCATTTTCAGGACCTTCTGAAAGTAATCTTTTTAAAACATAAACTAACTACGAGGGATAATAGATCAATAAAAGAGAGTACTGATGTCAAACAATCCCTGGCCCTGTAGGAATAGGTCACCGGTGAGAACTGGATACAGACTGTCTGATTGATATGGTAAAACATTGACCTGCATAGTAAAATGTTTCAGGCCTGTCACACATTGCAGTCTTCATCCATCTCCATTTACCTGCTATGAACTTTAATGAAATTCATACATTTACCCCACTCTCTTTCACACACTGACCTTTTGTTGAAGGCAAGTTTTACTCCTTCATTACACGTATTTTGTTGCAGGATTGTGGTGTTTCTGAAAGGATTGTGAATAAAATGACATTTTATTCTGCTGGTAGCACTGTCGCCTCACAGCAAGAAGGTCCTGGGTTTGAATCCCGGGCGATATAGCTCAGGAGGTAAGACCGATTGTCTGGCAGTCGGAGGGTTGCCTTTCTGTGTGAAGTTTTGAGCATGTTAACCCCTAACCCCTAACTGCTCTGTGTTCATGTGGGTTTCCTCCGGGTACTTTACCATTTCATGTGGGTTTCCTCCGTGTGTGTGAATGGTGAGTGAATGTTGTTTGTGCCTTGTGATAGATTGGCGACCTGTCCAGGGTGTATTCATGCCTCTCGCCTTGTGACCCTGACCAGGATAAGCGGGTATAGATAATGGATGGATGGACTTCCACAAACGAGAACGCAGCGACTGATTCCAACTTCAGACTCTTGTTCACTGACTTCAGTTCCTAGTGAACGAGTGAGTCATGCAGTGACTGATTCCAACTGCAGACTCTAGTTCCTAGTGAAAGTAATTTCACCTACTGTGCTTTGGATGTGAATTCCTACATGAAACTAGCACAGGCCTATGTTATTATGCGATTCACAGGACTTTCCGAAACATTTAGCCGATTTAAAAATGTATAGCCAATATGGGCATGTTTCTGTGCAATTCACTCAGTTAGCATTTAGGGGTTAGCTCACAGATAAGTGGCACGAGGTTGACGACTGAATAATTAGCAAATAGCTGATGACAACAATATAATCGATAGGCTGATTGTTTTTTTTTAACACATTAATTCGCAGTGTGGGACAATTTCTTATGAATTTGTAGTGTTATTTAGTGGATCAAACAAGTTGTAAAACAGCTAGCCAAAATCTTGATTTTACATTTTAGTTTGTCTAATTCACCATTTGGCTGTTCTGAGCCATAGGAAGCTTCAAAACACTCAGCCAGGACAGCCTAGAGATAAGACAGATGACGAATTTGGGGGTAGTCATTGGAGGTGTGAATGTATGTGTCTGTGAGTGAGTGTGGGTCTGCATGTGTGTGTGTGTGTGTGTGTGTCTGTGTGTGTGTGTGTGTGTGTGTGTGTGTGAGTGAGTGTGGGTCTGCATGTGTGTGTGTGTGTGTGTGTGTGTGTGTGTGTTGTGTGTGTTTGTTAGTGAGTGTGGGTCTGCATGTGTGTGTGTGTCTGTATGTGTGTGTGTGTCTGTGTGTGAGTGTGGGTCTGTATGTGTGTGTGTGTCTGTGAGTGAGTGTGGGTCTGCATGTGTGTCTGTGTGTGAGTGTGGGTCTGTATGTGTGTGTGTGTCGGTGTGTGTGTGTGTCTGTGTGTGAGTATGGGTCTGTATGTGTGTGTGTGTGTGTGTGTGTGAGTGAGTGTGGGTCTGCATGTGTGTGTGTGTGTGTGTGTGTGTGTGTGTGAATGTGGGTCTGCATGTGTGTGTGTGTCTGTGTGTGGGTCTGTATGTGTGTGTGTGTGTGTGTGTATGTCAGAGGGGGTGTCCCCTCCCCTCTCCTCCCACTAGATAAAATATGTGGCTTTCTTGTAGTTAGCATTCTAGCATCTAGGTCTGGTGTCTACATGTCATCTCTGGTTTTTTAAAATATTCTGCTGCCTTTTTGTTTTTACATTTTGGTCTTGGCACATCCTTAGATTACTTTGGGACAAACACACTGTGATTTGGTATCTTCTTTCAATCATTCCTCGTGTGAGTGTCCATGTCTATAACCTTTGGTAATTGTTTTAAGGTAGTTGAACCTTGTCTTTGATTTGATATATTTGCTAATAATTACCAAATTAAATCAAATAAATGTATTTTACATGTTGGATAAGTGAGGTGTTTTAGCTGCTGATGCACTGTGTTCGGTATTCAGAGTGCCAGATGCCAAACGAGGGTGTTAACGGTTAAAACTGCTGGGTTCAGAAAATTAAACATAGTTCACATAATCCTCACCTTGCTGAAAGGTTTTGCACTCTTTATCTTAGTCAGTGCCTGTCCTAATTTTATGACCTGTAATTCTACTGAATGCCGTGCCTTGCATAACTGCAGCGGGAGTGTTGATCTTATTTGTCTTGGCTATATTTGGAATTGTGTTGACTAACTGCATTGTGTCAGTTTCCTGCATCATACACTGTCCATCAAGCTAGCTGCACCAATGTCAAAACAATGTTGACCTCTCGAATTATCAACAAAGTGGTGATGAGTTCTTATAGCCTAACATATGTTTGAATAAAGGAAATGACTGCGGTTTCTTTGCTTGAGTTGAGACTGAACCTAGTTCACAACTTGCCTCAGTGTTGCCAGATGCCTGAATCAAATACTCCTAAAAAACAGTCCTCAAAATCTTCAATCAACTCCCATTCAAATTCCTCACAAATGTTCCCCCATATCTCATTTAAAATCCCCCTATCTATCATTGCCTCCCATATGCCTTTTCTGTAAAACTTCACCCATGAGTGTTTAAATCCCCTACATACATTTAGGGGAAAATCTGGCAAGCCCACTCTGCCATGTGTGATCTTCTTTGAGAAATCATATAATGATGGCCTCTTTCGTTCACGGTTTTTTGCACCATGCAAATAAGAGAGTTGGCTACCCATAGCTTATAGCGTTTCTCAGATGTAAGTGGGCTGACCAGCTAGTTTAAGCCAATTTATTTTAATTCTGTAGGTCTATTTATTACTCAGGCTAAGTTTGTCATTGCAGTACAAAGGCTTTAGGGGTAGGAAGAAACGTAGAGCTGCGGTGACTAGTCTGAAACTCGTTCCGGTATCAGACCCAGACCCGGACCCAAATCAGAATGTCCAGTTCGGTCCGGTCCTCAACGACAGGTCCAGTTCCTTCCTGGAATAGGTCCCCACCGCTTTAAATTTCAAATAATCCCTCTCTGAACTATATAATTTTGAGGAGAAATTCCAGTACAAAATTTCACTTTTTTCAATTGGCTTCCATTGGATTACATAGAAGGTTTGAAGTGCAATTATTCACTTCAAATATAGTTTGGCTTGGCATAAGTTAGGTCAGAATAGTGTTCACTGTGTGAAATAAACTGTGTTCTTAGCTAGAAACAGCTGTGCGAAATGAGTATTGTATATTATTGAACGTGTGTTTTGTAGTTGTCCACGACCATGAAATGCACTTTTGTACATCGCTTTGGATAAAAGCATCTGCCAAATAAAGGACATACAGATGGTGGATTATTTTTTATTATTATATATAATTCAAGAAAAATAGGTCTATCATTTTTTTCAGTCTGTTTTAATCGGTATGTTGCTTAATTCCCAGATTATTACAATACAGGCGTGATTGCAAAGGTGAAAGAGCCACAATGGCACAGGCGAACCAATGGTTTGGCTATTTGACTGTATTAATGAACTGTCTGATGGTTCATCTGGTGCAGATTGCTATGAATATTATGGGGGTTGGGAAACACCCATCTCTTCAGACGATATATGAGGAGTCTGTTATCAGACAGGCACAGAAAATAGTATCTGACCCCACTCACATATTTTACCCTAAATTCCTACTTCTACCTTCTGGTAAAAGATTCAAGTTCTTCAGTGCAGGCTTACCTGCTATAAACACTCATTCATGGTGATGACAATTTAGCTTTTTAGTGCTAAAAGTTGATGTGAATTGTTGGCTGCATGGGTGTTATAATATGTCTTCACTGTTATAACACAGTGTTCAGTGTTAATTAATTATTCATTTATTTATTATTTTTCAATTGGCCCACCAACTCCCCCACTTGATGGAGGACACCTTTATTTATACAATTACAATGTTTACATATAACAGTGGTGAAGTCACTTAGATTTTTAAGTGAGGCAGTTATTTTTGTTCCATTGATATGTGTTCAGTGAGAAAGTTTTGCCGTTGTGTGATACTTAATGAATTCCTAGATTTTCAATTTAGGAGGATAGTTTTTTTGGTGATCGTTAAGATGATCAATATGGGTTTTATGTATTGAGATGGTGTGTTGATTGTAGGCAGATTTGTGTTATGCTAATGCTAACTTGTGGTTTGCATCTTGCAGTGTAGCTTCTGTCATTCTGTTTGTGAAGTCTTCTGCAGACAGGAGGTACTGACACATCCATACCTATATTATGGAGAGTGTTTCTGATTTGTAGAACAGGTGTTTGGGGGTTTTTCTTCATTATGGTGAGAATTTGTTACATCCCCTGCCTCTGCTTGCCTGGGTAGTGCAGGTGGAGGTAGTTGCTTAATTACCTAATTGCCTGATTGACTCCACCTGCCTGTGAGCCAACATAAGCCCAGCAGTATGAGGCAGGGGAGATCTTTCTTTCGGGTTTCTTTTGGGTGGTTTGTAGTTGGCTGTGTGTTTGTGTTTTGTGGGTTGCATAAGGTTCATTTCTTTGAGATCTTCTTTGGGGTTTCTTTTGTGTAGCTTGTGGTTTGCTTTGTGGTTTTGGTGTTTGTGAAGATCCTTTTTGTTTGGTAAACTTTGTGGGTTTTCTTTTGTTTTAGTTTGTGTTTTAGTTTATTTATTCTAATAAATGTCTGAGTTTTTAGATCAGTGTTTGGATTTATTTTTTTTGGTACATTGGACTGGTTGTTGCGGCTTTTTCGAGCCGGCCGTAACAAAATGGGGGCTCGTCCGGGATCTGCCATCCCTGCAGACACTCACACACTTCCCTGCGGCGGCGAGGACGCCGTGCGCAGACACACACTTCCCTGCGGCAGCGAGGACGCCGTGCGCAGACACACACTTCCCTGCGGCAGCGAGGACGCCGTGCGCAGACACACACTTCCCTGCGGCGGCGAGGACGCGTGCGCAGACACACACTTCCCTGCGGCGGCGAGGACGCGTGCGCAGACACACACTTCCCTGCGGCGGAGCTTCCCTGCGGCGGCGAGGACGTGCGCAGACACACACTTCCCTGCGGCGGCGAGGACGCGCACAGACACACACTTCCCTGCGGCGGCGAGGACGCGCGCAGACACACACTTCCCTGCAGCAGCGGCAGACACACACTTCCCCGGCGGCGAGGACGCGTGCGCAGACACACACTTCCCTGCGGCAGAGAGGCGAGGATGTGCGCAGACACACACTTCCCTGCGGAGCGCGCGCGAGGACACACTTCCCGCGGATGTGCGCAGACACACACTTCCCTGCAGTTTCCCTGGAAAATTTGTGGACATTTGTTTTGTTTTTTTTTTTTTTCTTGTAGTTTTGTAGAGTAAATTGGAAAAGAAAGACCAATGTACCTTACAGTTTTTTTGTCTTTTTTGTCTTATGGGTGGGGGTGTTACGTCCCTGCCTCTGCTTGCCTGGGTAGTGCAGGTGGAGGTAGTTGCCTGATTGCCTAATTACCTGATTGCCTCCACCTGCCTGTGAGCCAACACAAGGCCATCAGTATGAGGCAGGGGAGATCTTTCTTTCGAGTTTCTTTTGGGTGGTTTGTAGTTGGCTGTGTGTTTGTTTTTGTGGGGTTGCATAGAGTTATTTTCTTTGAGATCTTCTTTGGGGTTTCTTTTGTGTAGCCTGTGGTTTGCTTTGTGGTTTTGGTGTTTGTGAAGATCCTTTTTCTTTGGTAAACCGGGTTTGGGTTTTCTTTTGTTTTAGTTTATTCTAATTCATGTCTGAGTTTTTAGATCAGTTTTGAATGTGAAAGAGTGCTGTATGTTAACATTTTGAAATTATATTGCCTCAAATGTTTGTTTAACACTGAGATCCAAGATAGGAAGTTGAGAACCATCCTTCGTTGGAAGCTGGAAATAATGAAAATAGAAACTATGTTGAGGTTGATCTCTGGGAACCACACGTATTTCCCCCTTTTTGTAAGAAGGAAGGAATTTATTCCTCTTAAACATGGGAGTGCTCTCTTGTGTTTGAGAGTAAATGACTCTGTTGAAATGGGGGGGAGGGGTTCACTCTGAACTGGAGTCTGTAGCCCTTGGCTATAGTAGCCCTGCAGGGTCCTATATGCTTTTCCTGGAGGGCGGTAGCCTCCTTTCGCATTGGACATGCTACTGTCTGTCAGAGCCACACTTGGTGCAACTGGATGCTTCTATGGAGGTCTGGACCGGATGTCATTCCCTAGAGTTGGCTTTCAAACACAAGATGATGAAAGAGAAGTTTATTTATGGCACCAATGCAGTGATTTATTTGACCAGAGGTGCACACTTCAGTCAGTGTATAAGTAAGCCACGTACTTTGGATGCGCTGTTAGAGAAAGAGTACTTTATCATATGACAAAATATGAGAGTTGCCAATAACCATGAATAGAAAGCTTTAACAGTGTTAAGAGGCAATCATTTTATTTACAAGACATGGCAAGATGGACTGGACACTATTCTATAAGAGAGGAAAGGACATGCACCTGAAGATATTGTAAAATAAAGAAAGGAACACAAAGAAATTGTGATGCATGCCAAAAATGCTTTTTTTGAAAGGACATTGGATAATGAATTAAATTGATTGAGCTTCCCTTAAATGCTATCCAGAGAACATCTCCCACAATCTACACTAGTTTACGTTTTACAAAATAGAGTCTGACCTGGCCAAAACCATAGTACCCACCGCCATCCCCAGCAGAACACCCCCCCCCCCCCCCTTCTACAGGGTTGGGGGCACTGCATGATAATTAGACTGACAGTAAATAAGGGACTTTGTACTACTGGTGTGCCCTAATCATTGGATATATCAGTCCTGTATATGTTACATGTACTCCTGCAAGGGTTTTACGGTCATGGTCCTTCTAAGGACTGTTTTGTACTTCTGTGCAGTCTGCATAGTTTGCATGATTTGCATTGTGTGCGAAATTTGGAAATGGGCAGAGCATTTATATGGCATGTTGTACAGGTACAGGTTGTGATTTTCCACCCACTTACAGATACCTTCAATTCCATATCTTTTATATCCTTTAATAAACTTTTATCACATCCATACTGTATGCTGTGGGAATGAGGCACAGACGAGGCAGACAGTGCTGGCAATATGCCTGTGGAGGGCTTTTATTGTGACAGCGGTATCACAGTGAATGAAGACGGGGAAAGTGAAACACAAGACGAGATCAGGCTACTCAAATGTTGGGGGAAGCAAAAGTGCTAGGGAAGTGCAGGTGGGTCCAAAATTCAGGCCACGAGGAGGGGCACGTCTGAGTCTGCCACAAAAAAAAAAAAAAAAAAAAAAAAAAAAACGAGAATCAGAAACTCTGTTAGTCACTCAGTGAGGGGAAAGCCAGCACACCCCTGGAGTGAGACCATGAGGCCTATATAGGGCCAGCAGCTACTCAGGCAAAGGGGAAAGTGGTGTGGAAAAAGCACTGGTATGCTGCCGGTGGCCTGACTGTATCTCAGGTCCAGGTCTGAGTGCGGAGTGGAGGTGCTGAAACTCAGCCCTGTCCCTCTGGCGCTGTCCAGGTCTGAGTGTGGAGTGGAGGTGCTGAAACTCAGCCCTGTCCCTCCGGCACTGTCCAGATCTGAGTGTGGAGTGTAGGTGCTGAAACTCAGCCCTGTCCCTCCGGCACTGTCCAGGTCTGAGTGTGGAGTGTAGGTGCTGAAACTCAGCCCTGTCCCTCCGGCGCTGTCCATGGTTCTACAGGCTGGCCGGTGAGACACAGGTGAAGTGGAGCTGAGTGGCGGCTGATGGCAGGGAAGTGCGGGGCTCCAGAGGCCCTCACCACAATACATATATATGAGCATGTGCATTACTTCCTGTTACGGTGAATCTGCCTTTAGCTGTGTGTTAGCTTGCAGTGCTGTGGGAAGTTTGTCACAGAAAACCAAAAGGAACTAATCAAAGTCACTGTCCACTCTGAAAAATGTGTGTTGCCTTTTACTTTTGGTGGTGGCCAAACATCCTACAGCACTGAAAACGAACTCGCTCTCCACTCTGAAAGATGGCAGCTGCATGTCTAGTATGGGATGGGAGGGTTAAGCCCAGAGAAAAGATCATAGAATAGGTAGATGAGCCCATTGCCCCAATTCAGAGAACTTACAGTATAAGAAAACATTTGGGTCAGAATTACATCTGTAAAACTGTCAGAGTTCAGTCCAGCAGGATGTTTAATTTTCAGGTACAAAATACTGCAGTTGGAGAGTGTAGCACAGACATCTTCCTCAGAGCATCATATACCTTAAAATACTCAGTTTCACTCTTCATCGCTGAACACTGTCATTGGCACATTTCCCATATTAGATACATGCTCCGTGTATAGCTAATATAATAATACGATATTAACTCTTCTTTGCAGACTGAACAGCTGTGAACTCACACAGAAGTGCTGTACTATTGTGACCTCAGCTCTCCAGTCATCAAACTCACCCCTGAGAGATCTGGACCTCAGCTACAATAACCTGGGAGATTCAGGAGTGGAGCTGCTCTGTGCTGGACTGAGGAGTCCAAACTGTAAACTACAGAGACTGGGGTGAGTAGTGCTGTGTATTGTGTGATCTTAACTAAATAGAATTTGTGATTATGTTCTATTCAGTGAATTATTAAAACCCTCTTTCTCTCTCAGTTTACTCCTCTGTCCACCAGCATTCTTTCTTTGCCCATATATACCTTAATCCTCTATCACAACAAGCAAATAAAAGCAGGATAAAATCTTTTGAGGGTTGGCAGGTTTGTGGTTCCTGAGCAGAATGTAAGGTTTCAGTGGAGTCTGTAGTATCAGGTCACAGGTGATGACTGGATGCTGAGTGTCTGATTGACATGGTAAAAGATTGACCGCCTGTATAGTAAAATGTTTCAGGTATGTCACACATTGCAGTCTTCATCCATCTCCATTATTCACTACCTGCTATGAACTCTAATGAAATCCATACATTTACCCCACTCTCTTTCACACACTGACCTTTTGATGAAGGTGAGTTTTACTCCTTCATCACACACCTGTGTGTGCTGCAGGATTGTGGTGTTTCTGAAAGGATTGTGAATAAAATGGTATTTTATTCTACTGGTAAAGCCGGGCATTAACTATTGGCCGGCAGGGTATGTGTGTACATCTTGGTGGGAGAGTGTCCATCTGAACAACATGTGAGCTGCTGTTTAGATGCAGTGTTACATCATTTAGTTTAGTCACTTTTCTGTGGTTCCAGTCACAAGTAATAGTCTGGATATTATACCACTGTAAGCAGGCATGCTGTGTGGAATAGCCTGATTCAGAGATCAATGTTCTGGCTCTAGCTCCTATTATCTAAAGGATAACATCATTTACAGGAGTATTTCTTTGATAAGTATTCTAATTCTTTCAAATGCCCCGACTTATTACATTTTTTGTGCAGTTTATATTACTCCACAATGTCTACCAAACATGTTGATAAGGGGTTTTAAAAGAAAAACATGACTTAATATATCAGGCTTTTATTATCATTATTATTATCATTGTTAGAATAATAATTAAATGCAACGCAATAATTAGCCTGTTATATTCGCAAAAGCGTGCGAGAATGAAATGAATGGATGGATTATAGGGTAAAGACATGCAGAACATAGGTGCAATGTGTGGAATTTTCAGAAGATACCACGTTTTAAAAAATCTGGCGTCTAAAAGTTAGTGGCAGTATTTGGTTGTGCTGTTCTCATACAGCCACTAGATGGCGATGCAGTGTAATTCCAGTTGATGCCGTGGTTCAGTGGTACTCACTAATTTTCTTAGGAGAGCCACTTATGAGTAAGACCATTAATCAAAGAGCCACAGAGATTGCAGATATAACTCAGATGTTGTTTTTTTTAATCATCACTCTCAAGATATTTACCATCTTTGTGTATGTTTAAAAAAATAGAGATGAAAAACTTCTTTTTCTCTGTTATATTTGTATCAGTATGTTGAGGCTCCCATGTGTTTTAGCTGTCCCTTGACTTTCTAGTTAGTCTACTCTACTAGTTAGTAGTTGCAATCCTAGTCAAACAATCAAGATGCACATCTGTAAGTCTACTTCTATCTTTTCTTTTGACAATGCTCATTATAGAAAATGTTGCCTCACATGAGTAAGTGCTCACAAAAAAGCTCATTACCTTCTGCACACAGAGCTTTAAATGTGGATAATCTGAGGCTGGGACCATGCTCCAGAAATGAGCAACGCCTGATCTGAGCTCAGTTTTCAGTACATCGTTGACCAGCAGCTCAAGAATCGCACTCTGTATTACAGCAAGGTCTGGACAAAGGTTTTTCAGAGCAGGTGTAAGGCTTGACAATGGCACATTAAAATGGTTCTCAATGAAATTGAAAAGCTCCCTATACCCCACAACATCTTGAAATCTCCTTTCAAATTCATTTCTTATTTCCTCCCGTATGCCTACAAATTCATCATAGTCAAAATGTTGCAGTAGATCACGGTTATCAGTTGTGCAGGCTCTTAGATTGGGAAAGTGAAGAAATTCTCTGTCAAGTATGAAGAGAGTGGTGATCTTGTGCTGGAAAGCAGTGACTGCTCTTAGCATGTTTCCTGGGTGCTTCCCTTTTCCTTGGAGTTGGAGGTTAAGGGAATTCAGCTGGGATGTGATGTCAGTGAGGAGTGTCAGCTGTAATATCCAGTGTGGGTCCTCAAGCTTTGGCTCAGCCCTCCCCTTGCTTGCAAGAAAATCAGGGATGTGAGGAAGTTGAGTACAGAATCGTTCAAGCACCCGGCCACGCGATAGCCATCTCACTTAGTTGTGCATCACCAGATCCCCGTACTCTGCCTCGTATTCCTCCAGAAGTGCACGGAATTCCCAGTGATTAAATGCCCTGGCCTCGATAAAGTTGATGACTCGCACAACGAGCTGCATCACATTCTTTAGCTCTTGGTTTTTAAGTTTTGACACCAGTGCCTCCTGATGAATTATACAATGAAAAGGAGACAAAGTTGGGAATGCTGTCTTCCATCAGTCCGATAAGTCCCTTCTCTCCTTCTCTCTCATGCTTGGAGCTTCGTCGGTGCACACCGACACAAGTTTCGACCAGTCGATTTGTTTCTCTGCAAAAAAGTTAATCAGTGCTTGAAAAACGTCCTCCCCTCTGGACTGTCCATGAAGTGGTAACAGACATAACAGCTCCTCCCGAAATTCGTCCTTTTGAATAAAGCGACCCCCACACACACAATTGCGCCATGTCGCTTATATCCATGCTCTCATCGAGTGCAATGCTGTAACATGGTGCCGCTGCAAGATCTGCAATTCGCTGTTCCTGGATATCTTTCCCAATAAACTCGATCTTCCTCATCAATGTCGAATCTGAAAGCTGCAGTGCATGTATTTGCTTTATTATTGCGTCCTGATTGGTGAAGTCACGGTACATTATCTCAGCTGAGGTCAAAAAGCATTGTTTAACATTTTTAGCATCCTTGAAAGCCTTTTTATGCCTAGCTAAAATCCATGTGATCTCGTAAGTGGCCTCGGTCCATTTCTCAGCAACAGAGACTGATCTCGCCATCACTTTTTGCTGCTCAGTCAGAGTCTGTCAACTGTTTAATTTTATTAGTCCTCAGGTTGCTACCTGGTGGGTACAACATGTTGTACTTGGCGTGAAAAGCACTAAAGTGGCGTTCAAGGTTATACCGTTTACAATTGGCACTAGTCTTCTGGCAAATTAGGCAGAATGGAGTGGATTCATATTGCACAAAGAAAAACTCATCCGTCCATGTATCCTGAAATTTTCGGTGTTCGTCCTGAATTGACCGCACCTTTTTCTTTGCTGGTGCAGCATGGGTGTCTTGGGCTTCTCGGTCAAACTGATCTGCATTTTCCCCCGTTCTTTCCTCAGATTGCTCGTTCTCCTCCAGCCTGTTTCTAACTCCGTCGCCGTCAGCTAATGAAGAATCACTTTTCTCGTTCTGCTTTTTTCTAATAATTTGTCCATTTTGAGTGGGCAGAGGCCGAGACAATATTTGATATAACCTTACGACGTATGGCATTGTGGAATATCAAATTTAGGCTTACATGCTAAACTTGCAAAACCATTCGCAAATGCAAAGCTACACACATAGGCTATACGACTACCCATGATGGGACGTGGGAGCGGTGCCAGGCGGCTTTGCCAGAATCAGTGTGGCTTCACCGTAACAGCCCCAGTGGCAAAACCTGAGAGGCTGACACCATCAGCCCCTGTAGTCTGAGGCATGTGTGATACTGCACTATTGAGCCCGGTTTGAACTAAGAGAGGCATACCCTGAGAGATAAAATGGAGTCTGCTGATAGGCAAACTCACATGGATACAGAGTATAAATCCACTCCCAAGAACGTTTCACTCCAGGATGGGGAGAGATTGCTCTTGGGGAGGTTTACTCTGAAACCAAGAGACAACACGTGTCAGAACTCGCTGAGTGTCATACACAACATTGGGTTTTGAATTGGCAATAATCAGCTAATTGTCTGTATAAGTCAGTATTCTGATCCTCATTAGTCTCAATGGATCCAGACCCGCCTCTACACAAAGACAGAGCACCCGTGGACTCAGGGAAAGGCCGAAGGGTGGAACTGTGTATTTGTAGCAAGCACCGCGATGGGCGAAGCGGAGGAATTTTGTGTGAGGGGGATAAATGCTTACGTGGAAGAAGGCATCTTTCAGATTTACTGATGTGAAATAGTGATGTTAAGTTAATCAATTAACTGTTAATTCTTAATAAGAATGTTGATTGATGAATTTCTATAGATTAAACAGTAGAATTTCAATAAGCCATTTCAATGAGTAACCTAATGTTGGTGATTAGATTTCAAATTAAAGAGATGTTTCTATTAGAGAGTCACGGTTCCCTTGACCGGCAGCATTAGTGGAACGTTATTGGTCCATTCCTGGAACATCAGTGCCATCTGAGCGCGTCTTCTCAGCTGCTGGTCTCACCTTCAGCAGACTGCACACCAGACTGACCCAAAAGCACATATACATGCTCATACTCCTTAACAAAAATGCTAAAGTATTAAGTTAAGCATATTTTAAGTCATTCTTTGTATAGGCCACGGAGTAGATTTTACTCTAATCAGTTAATCATTATTAATCAATTATAGGGTGCCGACGATTGATTAAAAGAATTGCACAAAATTTTCCAGTCGTTCTGACATATTGAACGTGAGAGAGTGCTGTATGTTAACATTTTGAAATTATATTGCCTCAAATGTTTGTTTAACATTGTGATCCAAGATATAAAGTTGAGAACTGCCCTTCTTTGGGAGTTGCAAATAATGAAAATAAAAACTATGTTGGATTCGATCTCTGCGAACCACACGTATTTCCCCCTTTTTTGTAATAGGGAAGGAATTTATTCCTCTTAAACATGGGAGCATGTTGAAATGGGGGGTTTCACTCTGAACTGGAGTCTGTAGCCCTTGGCTATTGTCTGTAGCCCTTGGCTATAGTAGCGCTGCAGTGTTCTATGTGCTCTTCCAGGATGGCAATAGCCTCCTTTCGCACTGGACATGCTACTGTTTGTCAGAGCCACACTTTGTGCAATTGGATGCTTCTATGGGAGTCTGGACCAGATGTCATTCCCTAGAGTTGGCTTTCAAGCACAAGATGATGAAAGAGAAGTTTATTTATGGCACCAATGTAGTGATTGCTTCTAGCAGAGATGCATACTTCAGTCAGTGTATAAGTAAGCCACGTACTTTATATGCGCTGT
This sequence comes from Anguilla japonica, assembly GCA_025169545.1. Taxonomy (NCBI): domain Eukaryota; kingdom Metazoa; phylum Chordata; class Actinopteri; order Anguilliformes; family Anguillidae; genus Anguilla; species Anguilla japonica. The sequence continues at coordinate 671,924 of CM045898.1, forward strand.
AAGAGAAGGAGCACTTTATGACACAATATGACAGTTGCCAATTACCATGAATAGAAAGCTTTAACAGTGTTAAGATTCAATCATTTTATTTACAAGACATGGCAAGATGGACTGGACACTATGCTATAAGAGAGGAATGGACATGCACCTGAAGTGATTGTAAGATAAAGAAAAGGAACACAAAGAAATTTTGATGCATACCAAAAATGCTTTTTATGAAAGGACTTTGGATAATGAAGTAAATTGTTTGAGCTTCCCTTAAATGCTATCCAGAGACCATCTCCCGCAATCCACACTAGTTTACATTTGACAAAATAGAGTCTGACCTGACCAAAACTCTAGTACCTACCACCATCCCCACCAGACCAACCCCCCCTCTACAGGCTTTGGGGGCACTGCATGGTAATTATCCTGACAGTAAATAAGGGGTATTGTACTACTGGTGTGCCCTAATGATTGCAGCTATAATTCCTGTATGTGTTGCATACTCCTCCTGCAAGGGTTTACAGAGATGGTCCTTCGAAGGACTGTTTTATACTTCTGTGTAGTCTGCATTGTTTGCTTGATTTGCATTGCATGTGACATTTGCAAACAGGCAGAGCATTTATATGGCATGTTGTACAGGTACAGGTTGTGATTTTCCACCCACTTACAGATACCTTCAATTCCATATCTTTCATCTCCTTTAATAAACTTTTATCACATCCATACTAATAAACTTTTATCACATCCATACTGTTTGCTGTGGGAATGAGGCACAGACGAGGCAGACAGTGCTGGCAACATACCTGTAGAGGACTTTTATTGTTCATAACAAGAGAAATCACCACGCTCACCCGTTTTAATTTGTTTGATGCGTAGAAACCGAAGAAATATCATCAATTGAAAAGAAATTGGTTCGCACTCAACCAATGGCTACAAAGCTTCAAAAAAATGTCATTATTTATTTTTTATTAGTTTTCTTTAATGCAGGTTCACGCACAAACGTTTTGGCGTGTTGCCTTCTTCAGTGTGCAGGTACAATGATTAAGACATTCCACCTTCTTATAAACAGGTAACAGTTGCCTTTCATTAGGGCTGCTGGCCAATTATTATGAGACAATTATTTATTAAGGCTGCTAGACAATCATAGTGAGACAATAGATTAATTGGTAAATTGGTTAACAAGAGCAATCTTGTAATTTAAATATCTCTCTGTGAATCACCCTGCCATACCTGTACTATATGCATTGCCTAAGATTCATAAATCCCGTGAAGATCCTCCTTTGAGGCCTATAGTATCAGGCATCGGCTCCCTTACTGTGAACATTTCTCGGTTTGTGGACTTTCATATTTACCCCATAGTTAAGCTATTACCATCATACTTGAAAGACACCACAGATTTTTTAGTGAATTTACAAGCATTGTCAAACATAGATGAAGGTGACTTTTTAGTTACATTAGATGTTGGTTCTCTATACACCTCCATACCGACGACTACCGGCCTGGAGGCTCTGAGATTCTTTCTTTCCAATCATGAAGATAGTGTGCCTACTGAGTTTATTATCAGTCTCACTCAATTATTTTCTCTTTGATAAAGATTACTACTTGCAAACACATGGCACTGCCATGGGGACTCCATTAGCCCCAAACTCTGCTAATCTGTTCATGGGAAAATTGATTATATTTATGAGAACAATCCTTACATAAGTTCTATTAAATACTGGACAAGGTATATTGTTGATTGTTTTATGATATGGAATGATTCAGAAATTAAGCTGATGGAATGTGTTAATTACATTAATTCAAAACTACCATCTATTTCCTTTTCAGTTGAGAAGAGCCCAGAAGCTATTCACTTCTTAGATGTCTTGGTCACTAAAAAAGGCAATTCCCTTAGTACTACGGTATATAGAAAGCCCACTGACAAAAATACAATTTTGTCAGCTGACAGTTATCACCCATTACCATTAAAGAAAGGGTTACCTGTGAGTCAGTTGCATCGGCTTCGCCGTATCTGTGACACTGAAGAAGAATACGACAAACAATCGGAGATCCTCATTGAGCGTTTTCGCTCAAGAGGATACTCTGAAGTATGGCTTAATGACGCTAAACAAAAGGTCAAAGGTCTCAATAGAAATGACCTGCTAAATAAAACACAGAGTAAGCAAAAAAAGACATTCTCTGTTAACTATGTTCTGACTTACAATGACTGTTCTAACAAAATTAGATCTATCGTAAACAAGCACTGGCATATTTGTCCTCAGACACTTCCTTAAATCAAGCCTTTCAGAGCCCCACTCTATTTACTTATAAAAGAGCAAGAAATTTGGCTAATATGCTAGTAAAGTCAGATGTAGTTAAAGAGAAAAAACAAGCTTTTATAACTGGTTGTTTCCCTTGCAGTAGCTGTGCATCTTGTAGTAATATGATGAAAGGACATCATTTTGTGTGTCCCCAAACATCCAGATCTTATCAAATTAAATCTCTTATCACTTGCAGTACAAAAGGTGTAATCTATATGTTGAAGTGTCCCTGCCCCAAGGTGTATATAGGTAAAACTACACGTGCTTTAAAACAACGACTTGGGGAACATAAATCCTCTATAAGAAGATGTGATATCACCTCATCAGTGGCAAGGCAAGAACACTCTATTAAAGACCTTCAATGTATGGGTATAGAAAAGGTAACGCCAGCCCGCAGGGGAGGTGACTTTGAGAAAAAACTACTCCAAAGAGAGGCCTTCTGGATATAGACTCAAATCTGTGTCACCAGGGGGTTTCAATGAGGAGCTGGACCTTATTCCTTTTCTTTAGATTTCTGTGTATGGCTTAATGCCTGCTTTATTGTTGATTTCGATTTTACAGTGTATAACCTGAATGCATTTGTGATTGAGGGGCGTGACTGGGCTCACGAGTGGCCACATGGATTTATGAACGGCTTAGCCTGATGTCTTCTATTGAAGCCACTTGTGGATACATTCACCCCTCTACTATTCTCCTTGATTGCTCTTGTTAACCAATTTACCAATTTATCTAATTGCCTCACTATGATTGTCTAGCAGCCTTAATAAATAATTGTCTCATAATAATTGGCCAGCAGCCCTAATGAAAGGCAGCTGTTGCCTGTTTATAAGAAGGTGGAATGTCTTAATCATTGTACCTGCACACTGAAGAAGGCAACATGCTGAAACGTTTGTGCATGAATCTACATTAAAGAAAACAAATAAAAAATGAATAATGACATTTTTTTGAAGCTTTGTAACCATTTTTTGAGTGAGGACTTTTATTGTGACAGCGTATCACAATGAATGAATACGGGAAAAGTGAAACACAAAACGAGATCAGGCTACTCAAATGTTGGGGAAAGCAAAAGTGCTAGGGAAGTGCAGGTGGGTCCAAAATTCAGGCCACGAGGAGGGGCACGTCCGAGTCTGCCACAAAAAAAAAAAAAAAAAACGGGAATCAGAGATTCTGTTAGTCACTCAATGAGGGGAAAGCCAGCACACCCCTGGAGTGAGACCATGAGGCCTATATAGGGCCAGCAGCTACTCAGGCAAAGGGGAAAGTGGTGTGGAAAAAGCACTGGTATGTTGCCGGTGGCCTGACTGTATCTCAGGTCCAGGTCTGAGTGTGGAGTGGAGGTGCTGAAACTCAGCCCTGTCCCTCTGGTGCTGTCCAGGTCTGAGTGTGGAGTGGAGGTGCTGAAACTCAGCCCTGTCCCTCCAGCGCTGTCCAGGTCTGAGTGCGGAGTGGAGGTGCTGACACTCAGCCCTGTCCCTCCGGCACTGTCCAGGTCTGAGTGTGGAGTGGAGGTGCTGAATCTCAGCCCTGTCCCTCCGGCGCTGTCCAGGTCTGAGTGTGGAGTGGAGGTTCTGAAACTCAGCCCTGTCCCTCCGGCGCTGTCCAGGTCTGAGTGTGGAGTGGAGGTGCTGAAACTCAGCCCTGTCCCTCCGGCGCTGTCCATGGTGCTGCAGGCTGGCCCGGTGAGACACAGGTGAAGTGGAGCTGAGTGGGGGCTCATAGCAGGGAGGGGCGGGGCTCCGGAGGCTTTTTGAAAGGATTTTGAATAAAATGGTATTTTATTCTGCTGGTAAAGCCAGGCATTAACTCACCGGCACGGTATGTGTGTACATCTTGGTGGGAGAGTGTCCATCTGAACAACATGTGAGCTGCTGTTTAGATGCAGTGTTACATCGTTTAGTTTAGTCACTTTTCTGTGGTTCCAGTCCCAAGTCATAACCTGGATATTATACCTTTGTAAGCAGTCATGCTGTGTGGAATAGTCTGATCGCAGATCAATATTCATTTACAGGAGTATTTCTTAGATAAGTATTCTAATAATCTTCAAATGCCCCCACTTATTACATTTTTTGTGCAGTTTATATTACTCCACAAGGGCTACCAAACATGTTGATAAGGGGTTTTAAAAGAAAAAAAATGACCTAATACATCAGGCTTTTATTTTCATTATTATTATCATTGTTACAAAAAGAATTAAATGTAACACAATAATTAATCTATTATATTCGCAAACGCGTGCGAAAATAAAATGAATGGATGTATTATAACGTAAAGACATACAGAACATAGGTGCAATGTGTGGAAGTTTCAAAAGACACCACATCTTTGAAAATCTAGTGTCTACCAGCAATAAAAGTTAGTGGCAGTAATCAGTTGTGCTGTTCTCATACAGCCACTAGATGGCGATGCAGTGTAATTCCAGTTGATGCCGTAGTTGCATTGCTGTAAGATCGTGCCAGATGAACTGAAGTGTGGCACAGCTCGTGCACGACTCCGGCACTCCTTCAGCTGTTAGCAGGTACAATATCGCAGGTCTGACCAATAATATCATGACTGGTTAGATAAAACCTTCATGTTATTTTATGTACTGGTGTATATATTTAGGTTGTCTGTGACAGTTAGCTGCTTAGTTCCTCACTGGCTCAGCTAGCTAGGTTGGGTCATGAAGTAACGTTAAGGTAGGTTGGGCTGGCTGGCTAGCTAGCTAACTCGTGCCTGTGAGTCAATGCGAAAGCTGAACTTAGAACAACGGCAACAAGTGTCAACTTGAGGGTCATGTTGCTTGATGTAAATGGTAAACAAATGATATTTGCGAAGTGTTAATAGTTATTATCAAATAATTGTGTTATGTAACTGTAGTTCTGTATTTTCAAAGAATGAACTAGCTGAGGTAACAGTAAACAGCTCAGAGCGAGCTGGCATCGCCATGGTAACCAACCGACCCTCCTAACGGCCACGTTTTAAACAGCGTCGTCATGGTTACCGTCACGTTACTTTGGTGAGAGGTAAATAAGGAAGAGCCCAATTTTGTATTGAGTGCGGTTTCATTTCACCTTGCTGAATATTTTAAAATTAATGTCAAAAACCCTGACAGACTGTATAATTTGTTAAACTTAAATTGTTTGATAACTTGATGGTTACAAGATTAGGAAGAAAATATTATCATTATAACAGTAATGTATTTAGCTAATGGGTTATACGACTAGTTATACATTAACAGTTATACTTATCTATTCATAGTGATGAATATTCAGCGTCTTTGAAATGTATAGATGTTTATGAACTGAAGAACCTGTCAGGTGAGGTAAAGTGCACCACAAAAATGCTGTTTTTTGTGTTTGCAGATGACATTAATATGTTTGCAAATCAGATAAGTTCGTCACATGGAAATGGTTATTAGAGCCCAGTAATTGCCTTAGACTATTGTGGATTAGTCAGAATACTTTATGAACTTAATTTACACCCCCCCCCCTGTTTTTGTGTGTACATCTCAGGAATGCGTAGGTACATATGTATCAACTGCCAAGGTGAACAATGTCACAAAGAATTTATGCGTGCGTGTGTGTGTTCGTGTGCATGCGTGCGTGTTTGTGTGTGTGTGGTCTCTCCACAGGCTGGGTTGCTGTAATCTCACAGAGGGCTGCTGTGATGTTCTGGCCTCAGTCCTGCGTTCTCCTCACTCAGAGCTGAGAGATCTGGAGCTCAGAGACAACGAGCTGCAGGATTCAGGAGTGAGAGCGCTGTCTGCTGGACTGGAGGACCCACAATGTAAACTGAAGAGACTGGGGTGAGTACAAACACAAACCCCTTCAATAAATTAGGGCTACAATGTGACTAAATACAACACTGATGTCAATGTTTCTAATGTGAAAACAGACACTCCACAGAACTGAAACAGCATGTTCCTGTTCTTCCTCTTGGTAGATTTCGACTACACAAATGAATGAAGAAAATTAATTAGTCCTGTTTACTGAACTGTAGTGGGGTGTAAACTCAAATGTGTTTGATAATGACTCATTCCACATTCATGTTATTTTAGTTTAACACACAGTCCTGTTAGTTTATATTATATTACATTACATTTATTTGCCAGAAGCTTTTTTCCAAAGTGACGTACAATAAGTGCATACAAAAGGTAATTGGAACAACTACAAAACACAGGTCCAATAAGGTACAATACTTTGCACAGTTATTCATAGCCATGAACACATTAAGTCTAGTTCACACAGTGAACATTACTCTGACCTAACCTATGCTAAGTCAAACTAAGAGGCATTACATGCAACATCTAGACAATGATACAAGGCACAATAAGTGCTGGATGGAGGTACATGTAACATGAGTGGCACAGGAGGTACATGTATAGAAATCGGGGGATTTAAGTGATAGAAATGATCTACAGAGTGGTGATAGTTAGTCCATGTATAGTCTGAAGAGATGCATCTTCAGACCACGGCAGAAGATGAGTAGTGAGGGAGAGGTTCGTAGAGGAACAGGGAGTTCTTTCTACCACTGGCTAGGGTGGAGCTAGGGTGGAGAAGCTCTGTGGTAGAGACAAGATTAAACCCTTTACCCGGATGGCAGGGGGTGCAAGGCAGTGGTCAAGTGGGCGTATAGGATTTAATCATGTGCTGTAAGTAGACGGGGGCCGTCCTGTTGGCTGCAGTGTAGGTGAGGGTCAGGACTTTGATCCTGCAGTGACTGGCAGCCAGTGGACTGACCTCAGCAAGGGAAAACTTGGGCAGGTTGAAGACAATTAATGTGTGTAAGGTGTGTAACACACTGCTGTGTGTTTGACACACAGCCCTGTTAGTTTATATTAATGTGTGTAAGGTGTGTAACACACTGCTATGTGTTTGACACACACAGCCCTGTTAGTTTATATTAATGTGTGTAAGGTGTGTAACACACTGCTATGTGTTTGACACACACAGCCCTGTTAGTTTATATTAATGTGTGTAAGGTGTGTAACACACTGCTATGTGTTTGACACACAGCCCTGTTAGTTTATATTATCGTGTGTAAGGTGTGTAACACACTGCTATGTGTTTGACACACACAGCCCTGTTAGTTTATATTAATGTGTGTAAGGTGTGTAACACGCTGCTATGTGCTTGACACACACAGCCCTGTTAGTTTATATTAATGTGTGTAAGGTGTGTAACACACTGCTATGTGTTTGACCCACACAGCCCTGTTAGTTTATATTAATATGTGTAAGGTGTGTAACACACTGCTATGTGTTTGACACACACAGCCCTGTTAGTTTATATTAATGTGTGAAGGTGTGTTTGTCCTTCTCTCTGCAGGCTGTCAGGCTGTAGAGTCACACAGAGAGGCTGTGATTCTCTGGCTTCAGCTCTGTGTTCAAACCCCTCACAACTGACAAAGCTGGACCTGAGATACAATCACCCAGGAGACTCAGGAGTGAGAGCGCTGTCTGCTGCTGAACTGGACACACTCACACTGCTGTAAGTACAGAGAGTTTCCACACTGCGCCTCGCACACACACACACACACACACACACACACCTGAGAGAGCTGGACCTCAGCTACAATCACCCAGGAGCCTCAGGAGTGAGAGCACTGTCTGCAGCTAAACTGGACACACTCACACTGCTGTAAGTACAGAGAGTTTCCACACTGCACCTCTCACACACACACACACACACCTGAGAGAGCTGGACCTCACCTACAATCACCCAGGAGACTCAGGAGTAAGAGCGCTGTCTGCTGCTAAACTGGACACACTCACACTGCTGTAAGTACAGAGAGTTACCACACTGCACCTCACACACACACACACACACACACACACCTGAGAGAGCTGGACCTGAGATACAATCACCCAGGAGACTCAGGAGTGAGAGCGCTGTCTGCTGCTAAACTGGACACACTCACACTGCTGTAAGTACAGAGAGTTTCCACACTGCACCTCACACACACACACACACACACACACACACACACACACATACACACACACCTGAGAGAGCTGGACCTGAGATACAATCACCCAGGAGACTCAGGAGTGAGAGCACTGTCTGCTGCTAAACTGGACACACTCACACTGCTGTAAGTACAGAGAGTTTCCACACTGCGCCTCACACATACACACACACACACCTGAGAGAGCTGGACCTGAGATACAATCACCCAGGAGACTCAGGAGTGAGAGCGCTGTCTGCTGCTAAACTGGACACACTCACACTGCTGTAAGTACAGAGAGTTTCCACACTGCACCTCACACACACACACACACACACACACCTGAGAGAGCTGGACCTGAGATACAATCACCCAGGAGACTCAGGAGTGAGAGCGCTGTCTGCTGCTAAACTGGACACACTCACACTGCTGTAAGTACAGAGAGTTTCCACACTGCACCTCACACACACACACACACACACACACACCTGAGAGAGCTGGACCTGAGATACAATCACCCAGGAGACTCAGGAGTGAGAGCGCTGTTTGCTGCTAAACTGGACACACTCACACTGCTGTAAGTACAGAGAGTTTCCACGCTGCACCTCACACACACACACACGAAAGGAGTTTCGGGGGGGGGGGGCATGGAGGGCACTGTTCACACCAGCGTTACTCAAGAGGGTTGGGGATCTCCTGTGGAGGGTGCTGCAGGGGATCACTGCAGTAAATAAGATGTGGTTGTTGTAGTTGGGGGTTTGATCAGGGACACAGTGATGGTGGAGTTTCAGTATTGCAAAGCAATGGAGAACCTGAGTGTGTTTCAGAGTGTGTGTGTTATAAGGGTGTTTTATGTTCAGTGGAGGGAGGGGAGCTATTTTTGCACATGGAATAGGGTGAGGGAATGGTATAAGTTTCCTTTGTGACAGATGTGTGTGTTTTTCATATGATCGTGGTTTTGTGTTTTATTGTGTCTTTGTTTTTATTTATGTGATGTCATTGGTGTGTTGAGAGTGGAAATAAAGGATGGTTAAAATTCAGAATTCTGTTCTGCTGTTCTTACAGTGTGGACCATGGAGGAGAGAACAGGACCAAACCAGGACCCAGGAAATGTGAGTGTGTATCGACACAGAACACTTTCCATGGGTACACACTCTGCTGTGTGTGTGTGTGTGTGTGTGAGAGAGAGACTTCTCTCTTACACACATTAACACATAAACAGAAACACACATGTACACAAACACACACACAGAGATACTATCACAGCTCTCTCTCTCACACGCATAATGAGGTGAATATTAATAATGATAATTAATCTCATTAATGTCTCTGGTGTGCAGACGGCTGTCAGCTCACACTGGATCCAAACACAGCGCACAGAGAGCTGTCTTTGTCTGAGGGGAACAGGAGGGTGACAAACACACCGGGGAGAGAGGAGCCATATCCTGATCATCCAGAGAGATTTGAGTACCGGCTCCAGGTTGTGTGCAGAGAGAGTGTGTGTGAGCGCTGTTACTGGGAGGCTGAGTTCAGTGAGTCTGAGTGGGGAGTGGTTTCTGTAGCAGTGACATATAAAGGAATCCACAGGAAAGGAGGGGTTCCTGACTCTGCGTTTGGATGGAATAAAAACTCCTGGAGTCTGGAGTGCATTAAAACCAGTGACTTTGATGAACTCAGTTACGCTGTCAGGCACAATAACAACCAAACACTCATACCTGCCCCCCCCTCCCCCTATCGCAGAGCAGGAGTGTGTGTGTACAGGGTAGGAGTGTGTGTGGACCGTCCGGCCGGCACTCTGTCCTTCTACAGCGTCTCTGACTCTGACACACTGACCCTCCTGCACAGATTCCACACACACTTCACTCCACACACACCCCTCTGTGCTGGATTTACAGTGTGCAGATCCACAGTGTCCCTCTGCTAACTGGAGTAGAGACACACACACATACACACACAAACATGCACGTGCACACACACGCATACACACACACACGTGGGCGCACACACAAACATGCACACACATGCGCACACACACAAACATGCACGTGCACACACGCATACACACACACACACACACGTACGCATACACACTCGCATGCATGCACGCACACACACCCACTCACACACACACACACACACACACCACACACACTCATATACACATACACACACACTCACACATACACACTCAGATACACATAGACACACACACCAACACCAACACACACACATCCACAGACACACACACCCTTGCTCTCTCACACTCACACACACGCACTCACACACCCACACAAGCACACACTCGTGCACACACACTCACACACTTACACACACATACACACTTTCTCACACCAAATCACTCACACCCCCAATCACACACATGCGCACACACACCTATACACGGACACACACAATCTCTCGCACACACAAACACACACATTCACCAGTGCACTCTCACTCGCACACACACATGCATGCATACGTACACACGCTCATAACCGTACGCAGACACACACACTCTCTCTCTCTCTCATGCTCAGTCACTCACACACACACACACACACTCACATCCACACACATTCACACAAACGCACGCACACACACGCAAACTCATGCACTCACGCACACACACATGCATGCGTGCAGAGACACAAACACGTGTCAACACATACACTCCTCAGTGTCCCTCTGCTAACTGGAGTAGAGACACACACACATGCGCGCACACACAAACATGCACACACACATGCATACACACACACACATGTGCGCATACACACTCAAACGCATGCACACACACACACACTATATATATATATATATATATATATATATATGTATATATATTTACACAGTCATATGCACATAAACACTCACACTCAATCACACACTCACACATATATATACAAACAGTCACACACTTATGTACACACAGACTCATATACACATACACACACACACACACTCACACATATATATACATACACTCATATGCACCTAGACCCGCATACTCGCACTCACACACCTACACACACTCTCGCACACCCAGTTACACACACACACACCATCTCTCTCTCACATACACTCCATCACACACACCCTTTCTCTCTCAGTCATGCACATGCACTCACAAATACACACACTCATGTTTACTCATGCACACGCACTCACACACCTACGCACACATACTCTCTCACACCCAGTCACTCACACACACCTACACACGGACATACACAATCTCACGTGCACACACATACACGCATGCAATCATACACATGCTCATACCCGTATGGACACACACACACTCTTTCTCTCACTCACACTCTCACATACAGTATACAGACACACACATGTGCAAACGCACGCGCACACACACACACATACACTCATGCACTCACGCACAAACACAAACATGTCAACAAACACACATTCTCATTCCCATACGTACGCACACACACACATTCTTTTACCCATACGCACACACACACATACTCATGCACACATACATGCATACACTTACATGCATGCACACACCATATACACATGTATACACAAACATTCTCATACCCATACATACACACACACACACACGTATAAACACACACAAATTCATAATGGCACTCTCACGCACACACACATACACATACATACACTCATTCTCTTGCACGCGCACACACTCAAATACACAGTCACACACACATTCACACAAATGCACGCACACACACTTTCTCTTACCCATACACACGCACCCGTGTGCAGACAAACACATACTCATGCACTCAATCATACTCTCACACATGCACACACACATACATGCGTGCACACACACACATTCTCTTACCCATTCGCACACGCAACCCAGGCACACACATACTCATGCACTCACACACATACACACACACATGCTCACATCCACAGTCACTCCCACAAACGTACGCATGCATGCACACACATTCACAAATTCACGCACACAAACACACTCTCACCCAATCACACACACTGTGCCCAATATTAACCTCAGTACAGCTTAAACCCTGTACATAAGAGTATGATCTTTTAGCAGGTTCAGGTTAAGCACTTGCTGTCTAAATGTGATTTTATTTTTTTTACATTTTAATAAGTTCATATTGAAAATGTTCAAGGTGTGTTTATGTACTTTTGATTATTAAAACATTAATATAAAACATTAATATAACATTGAGAGTAATAATGCCAAAAGATGGCAGAGAAAAATGTTTTTGAAGTAATAATTCTGTCTCCTACATCTTTTTTAAAAGAACTCCTCCACTTAAATACCGGTGCAGCTCCTAAAGCATGCTGCTGCTCTCTGCAGGGCGTGTGTGTGCCTTTTTCCGCCCCCCAGGCCCAGCCGCTACTGCATATATAAAGGGAGAGAGTAATCAGTGACAAGGAACACCTGTGCTAATGAACTCAATCAGTGACAAGGAACACCTGTGCTAATTAACTCAATCAGTGACAAGTAACACCTGTGCAAATTAACTCATTCAGTGACAAGGAACACCTGTGCTAATGAACTCAATCAGTGACAAGGAACACCTGTGCTAATTAACTCAATCAGTGACAAGGAACACCTGTGCTAATTAACTCAGTCAGTGACAAGGAACACCTGTGCTAATTAACTCAATCAGTGACAAGGAACACCTGTGCTAATGAACTCAATCAGTGACAAGGAGCACCTGTGCTAATTAACTCAGTGACAAGGAACACCTGTGCTAATTAACTCAGTGACAAGGAACACCTGTGCTAATTAACTCAGTGACAAGGAACACCTGTGCTAATGAACTCAATCAGTGACAAGGAACACCTGTGCTAATTAACTCAGTGACAAGGAACACCTGTGCTAATTAACTCAATCAGTGACAAGGGACACCTGTGCTAATTAGCTCAATCCTGGCATTCTTCCCATGAGCCACTCCCCCCCCCCCCCCCCCCACCTCCCCCCTATAGCTAAGCCACAACCACACCGCTCCACAGGCTTCTCCTTGTATTCTTTCAAATTGAATATGATCACTGAGCTCTGATTCCACAAGTGTAACTCCATCCACTGTAACATCAATCAAATAATGGACACAGATACACTATGTACAATCATACAGTTACAGGCCAAATTTGTATTCTTTTGTTTACAGCTTACTGATACCATGTCTGCTGATGAGATTTTTGTGCACACACACACACACATGTATACACATATACATTCATTCTCAATCACACACACACTCATGTCCACGCAAACATACGCATGCACACATTCACAAATGCACGCACACACACTCACAGTCACACACACATTCACACAAACACACACTCACATATATAAACACACACACATAAATTCTCTTACTCATACACACACGCAACCTGGGCGCACACACACACACACACACACACACACATACTCATGTACTCACACACATGCACACACATACACATGCACACACATACTCACATCCACTGTCACTCCCACAAACACACGCACGCATGCACACACACACATTCACAAATGCACACACACAGAAACACACTCACCCAATCACACACATGCACACAAGTGGACACATTTGCAACCTTCCTTTACCAATGCCTTACCAGTGCAATTTCAGCTGTACCCAATATTAGCCTCAATACAGCTTAAACCCTGTACATGAGAGTATGATTTTTTAGCAGGTTCAGGTTAAGCACTCGCTATTTAAATATGATTTTATTTTTTTTTACATTTTAAAAAATGTATATTTCAAATGTTCAAGGTGTGTTTATGTACTTTTGATTATTAAAACATTCATATAACATTAAGTGTATAAATAATGGCAAAAGATGGCAGGGTAAAATGTTTTTGAAGTAATAATTCTGTCTCCTGTATCTGCATCTTTTTTAAAAGAAGCCAGTGGCAAACTCCTCAACTGAAATGTGCATTTTACTAGTTTTTACAGTTGCTTTCATTCATTTTCACAAGAGTTCCAATGTGCACAATTCTGTGGGCAAATGCAGCTGATAGGGAGAATGCAGAATGATCACTGCAGTGTACTTATTTCCTTTCATTACTGTAAACAATGATGGATTGAGTTTCCTTATTTATTCTTTTAGGATTGATTTTTTTTCTGTTGCTTTAATTTTCTGTATTTTCAGACAATAATATGCAATGATTAAACCTGAATTATAAAAATATCAAATGTTTTGCTGTTGTGATTTATTATTGTGTGATGTGTTGAACTCCTGTGACACAGTACTACTTATTTCATATTCTGTATGGGATTATGTTTGGGCTCAATATGAGTAGATCAGCATGGGGCTAAAATCTGCAGTTGAAGCAATGATATTCATCTACAGTAGTGGAAATAAAATCCATTATAAGAAAAGTTGTGTAGTGTCTGATGAATGCTTGCTTCTGTTACTGTAGTGTAACCACAACTCAATACATTTTGAAAAGTCACTGATTGTCCATTGAGCTGGTATGTTTATGTTACCTCTGAAATAAATGGTTTTCCTGTAGGTTTGAACCTGGATCTGCTGCACGTCAGTTGAATGGATTAGACCACTAAGCCAAAATCAGGGCAGAAGTGTGGTTTGCATGACATCCAGTCTCTGAGATGTTCCTGAGACCCTGCAGTTATTCCCGTTTTTTCAGATGCATTTCTAATAACTGCAGTCACACATTACAAATGCATTACAGTATGTTATGATTGCTTTGGCTCAATGTGGAAAACTCAATTTGCCAAACTAATGGGCAAAATTCTTACCTTAAGACACAAATTTCTGTACCTACTGTGGCAGACGGCAGGGAGAGGTGAGGGGAGTGGTAATTGAGGGCAGATATGTTGCAGCCCGCTGGCTCCACCCCCGAGCCTTATATGGACTTCCTGCCCCAACGAGACAAGCCTGGGCTGCATTAAGCAATTAAGTGCAGGGGGATAAAAGGGGAAGCGAGTTGCACAAACGGTGCAAAGTACCGTGAGGGAAACGCGTGTGGTGGAGAGTGAGAGAAAACGAGAATTATCTGTGTGATTACCTGTTGCAACCCGGACTGTCTGACAAACCCCACTGTGTACCGAACTGTTTTGGCTGAGGACCTGGTTTTTTGGATTACCCCTGGAATACGAAAAAGGACAACGAGAACGGATTGTGGACTTTGGATTGGTTGCTGGATTTCCCCCTTTCCCTCCTTGTGTAAAATTTTCCCTAATAAATCCCCCAATTGCACTCCAGTTGTGTTTCGTGTGCGTGTTTAGTTATAGACTTGGTGACGTGGAAACCCCACACCCGTGAGCCTGCCACATATGGTGGAGAATGCGGGCATACTCCAAGCTCAATAACTAAACAGACACGGAACATAATGGAAGCATTAGTGAAGCAACTAGTGGAGACCAACATAGCGCAGCAGGCTATGCATCGGGAGTTGCTGGAGGAACAGCGTCAGCAGACCGCTCTCCTGCGAGCTGAACTCAGCCAGCTGACAGCCGCCCATGCTGCCATGGCTGCAGGCGCAGCAGTCTCCCATCCTAAACCCAGTATGTTTCTGCTGAAACTAACAGAAGCTGATGACATCGAGGCTTACCTCCAAGCCTTTGAGAGGACGGCGGTTAGGGAGAAATGGCCCCATGAGCAATGGGCCAGCCTGCTAGCACCCTTCCTGTCAGGCGCGGCACAGAAGACATATCAGGATCTGACGGCTGAACAGGCGACGCATTATGAGGGGCTGAAAAAGGAAATCCTGCGCCGGTATGGTTACACGCTGATTGGCCGGGCGCAACGGTTCCATGATTGGACGTATGATGCCACAGCGTCCCCCCGATCGCAGATGCATGATCTGATTAGGCTGACCAAGAGCTGGCTAACGGCGGAACCACTGACGACCACGCCCCTCGAGAAAGTGGTCATTGATAAATTTCTACGCTCTCTCCCATTTGAAGCTAAGAAGTTGGCAAGCCAAGCTAACCCGCAGAGCGCGGATCAGCTGGTGGAACTGGTGGAAGGTCAACAGGTGGCTTTGGAGGTCCTGCGCAGCGGACGACCACTGAAGGCTGAACCCTCCACTCGCCCGAAAGAGCGGAAAAGGACGGAGGACCATGCCTGGACCACGCCCAAGGATGGAGGGACCCCAATGGTCAGCTCCCCGAGACGACGCCCCTTCCTGAACATAGATGGCAGGAAGTGCTACGAGTGTGGTGAGCCGGGACACATCGCCTGGAGCTGTCCAAACCGTGATGTCCAGATGCCTTCGGCCTCAGCCAGTGAGGTAGTCACCGGGCGTCCCTGCGGGTTGCTGATGGCATGCTGGGCTGAGGAAAGTAGTCCTACCCCTATTACCCCGGTAAGGGCCAATGGAAAGGACACCACACAGCACTTTTGGACTCCGGGAGTATGGTGACCCTGATCCGCCCCGAATACGCCCAGTCCCCGAACCTGACTGACACCGTGGCCATCACATGCATACACGGTGAAACTAAGAACTACCCTACCACACTCCTCCACCTACAGACCACAAAGGGACAACACACGGGACCAGCGGGAGTCGTCCCAAACCTACCGGTGCCGGTCCTTATCGGGAGAGATTCCCCGATGTTCCGTCAACTGTGGGCCAGTATGCCCGGAGACGTGGGGAGACGAGGGAACCAAAAGGGAGGAGGAAGCCGGAGAGGCGGGAGGGACACCAGAAGGGGTGATAGCCGGATGTGTGGATTCCAGGAAGTGGACCCCCAGGCGTCAACAGAGCCCCTCTCTGAGGGCGACGCAGATGATGCAAGACTGGAGGAAGGTGAGGCGAGTCTGGACGGCATATTCCCAATGGATCACGAGGTGGCGCCAGAACCCGCCTCTCTAGCGGGCCGGTTTGGGACGGCCCAATTGGAGGATTCCAACCTGGCCAGCGCTCTCCAGCAGGTGACAGTGGTGGATGGAAAACCTATCGAGGGGGTAAGCCAGATCACATACCCCCATTTTTCGATAAAGAAGAAATTGTTGTATCAAGTTGTGAAGAAAAACGACGAATGTTTGGAATTGTTGTTGGTGCCCCGACCCTTTGTACAAACTGTCCTGCAGTTGGCGCACTCCCACCTTCTTGGGGCCCACCTAGGGGTGGAGAAGACCTTAGACCGGATCAAGGCACGATTTTACTGGCCTGGTGTGAAGAGGGCCGTGGAAGATTACTGCCGCAGCTGCCCGGAGTGCCAACAGGTGGCACCAAAACCCCACTTTCGCAGCCCCTTAATTCCCCTACCCATCCTTTCAGTCCCTTTCAGCAGGATCGCAATGGACCTGGTGGGACCTCTACCCAAGAGCAGCCGAGGGCACCAATACATCCTGGTGATTCTGGATTATGCCACTAGATACCCAGAAGCCATCCCCCTGCGCACCATGGCTACCAAGGGAATTGCACGGGAGCTAGTCATGCTGTTCTCCCGAGTCGGCATCCCCGACGAGATATTAACCGACCAGGGAACCCCGTTCATGTCGCGAATCATGAAGGATCTCTGCAAATTAATGAAGATAACCCAGTTGCGCACCTCAGTGTACCACCCGCAGACCGATGGATTGGTGGAAAGATTCAATCGAACCCTAAAGCAGATGCTAAAGAAGGTGATGGAGGCGGACGGGAGGAATTGGGACCAGCTACTACCCTACCTGATGTTCTCGATCCGAGAAGTGCCCCAAGCTTCAACAGGTTTCTCTCCCTTTGAACTCCTGTACGGGAGGCGACCCCGAGGACTACTGGACGTGGCTAAAGAAGCCTGGGAACGGCAACCGTCGCCCCATCGAACCATGGTGGAACACGTGGAAGACATGAGAGACCGGATGGCAACCCTGTGGCCCCTGGTACGAGAACACATGCAGGAGGCACAGGATGCCCAAGCGCGGGTGTACAACAGAGGGGCGCAACGAAGAGACTTCCAGCCAGGAGACAAAGTGTTGGTGTTGGTCCCCACCTCAGAATGTAAGTTTTTGGCCCGATGGAACGGGCCATATGAAGTCCTTGAGAAGGTGGGTGAGGTTAATTATAGGGTCAGACAGCCGGGGCGTAGGCATCTGACCCAGATTTACCATGTGAATTTGTTGAAAAAATGGAATGCACGTGAAGTACTCTACTCTATTCCCCCGAAGAAGGCTACTACAGAGACCAAGCCTGTGGAGGTGCCACTGGGGGAGCAGCTGAGCCAAGCACAGAAGCAGGAGCTGAGGGAGTTGGTCGGCCAGAACCAGGATGTGTTCTCCAGTGAACCGGGACACACCGATCTGGTACAGCACCACATCATCACTGAACCTGGGAAAAAGGTGAAATTGAGACCCTACCGCATACCAGAAGCGAGGAGAGACGCCATCAGGGACGAGGTAAAAATGATGTTGGAAGCTGGAATCATCGAAGAGTCGAATAGTGAGTGGTGCAGCCCCATAGTGTTGGTGCCGAAACCAGACGGCACCATTCGCTTCTGTAATGATTTTAGAAAATTGAATGAAATCTCAAAGTTCGATGCCTACCCGATGCCCCGAATTGATGAACTAATAGAACGGCTCGGGACCGCCCGGTTTATCAGCACACTTGACCTGACAAAGGGTTATTGGCAGGTGTCCTTAGCTCCCGAGGCGCGGGAGAAAACTGCTTTTGCCACCCCTGACGGGCTGTTCCACTACAGGAAGTTGCCCTTTGGATTGCACGGGGCCCCACCCACCTTCCAGAGGTTGATGGACCAGGTTCTCCGTCCCCATCGTGAGTATGCCGCGGCCTACCTCGATGATATTGTAATCCATGGGAACGAGTGGGAGATCCACCTAAACCAGGTGAATGCAGTTTTACAGGCCTTAAGGGGGGCGGGGCTAACAGCCAACCCAAAAAAATGTCGGCTCGGCCTACGGGAGGCTGAGTACCTGGGGTACACGATTGGGAGGGGATGTGTAAAACCCCAGGTGAAGAAAGTGGAGGCGATTCGGGACTGGCCACGCCCCCTCACCAAGAAGCAAGTACGCACGTTTGTGGGGTTGACAAGTTACTACCGGAGATTTGTTCCTAACTTTGCCTCCCGAGCCAGCCCCCTGACGGATCTGACCAGGAGCCATCTGCCCGCCCAGGTGACATGGACCGAGGAGGCGGAGAAAGCCTTCCAGGACTTAAAGGGAGCACTGTGTTCTGGACCCGTGCTGGTAACCCCAAACTTCTCCAAACCACTGGTGGTGCAGACCGATGCGTCCGAAACAGGGGTGGGGGCCGTCCTATCACAGCTACAAGAAGGTGAGGAACACCCAGTCGTATACATTAGCCGGAAGCTGTTACCGCGGGAGCAAAGATATTCCACGGTGGAGAAAGAATGCCTAGCGATCAAGTGGGCCCTGGAAACGCTGAAATATTACTTATTGGGACGGCACTTCACCCTCGTAACGGACCATGCACCACTGGTTTGGATGTCACGCAATAAGGACAGTAACGCCCGGGTCACCCGCTGGTTCCTATCCTTACAGCCCTTTGCTTTCTCTGTCATCCACAGATCAGGTGCAGCCCATGGAAATGCCGATGCCCTCTCCAGGAGGGATGCTCTAGGGAGCTGGACCGCCCCTCCCTCCCGGTCGGAGCTGAGGGGGGGGGGGGTGTGTGGGCAGACGGCAGGGAGAGGTGAGGGGAGTGGTAATTGAGGGCAGATATGTTGCAGCCCGCTGGCTCCACCCCCGAGCCTTATATGGACTTCCTGCCCCAACGAGACAAGCCTGGGCTGCATTAAGCAATTAAGTGCAGGGGGATAAAAGGGGAAGCGAGTTGCACAAACGGTGCAAAGTACCGTGAGGGAAACGCGTGTGGTGGAGAGTGAGAGAAAACGAGAATTATCTGTGTGATTACCTGTTGCAACCCGGACTGTCTGACAAACCCCACTGTGTACCGAACTGTTTTGGCTGAGGACCTGGTTTTTTGGATTACCCCTGGAATACGAAAAAGGACAACGAGAACGGATTGTGGACTTTGGATTGGTTGCTGGATTTCCCCCTTTCCCTCCTTGTGTAAAATTTTCCCTAATAAATCCCCCAATTGCACTCCAGTTGTGTTTCGTGTGCGTGTTTAGTTATAGACTTGGTGACGTGGAAACCCCACACCCGTGAGCCTGCCACACTACATAGAAAGTACAAAACTCTTACTCACACACTCAGTTTTCACAGAACAGTCATCTCATATTAAGACATCCAAATTGTTATTGCTAGACATGCTGATTGTGAAATAAAGTCAAGATGTTTGCAATCCTGTCTCATCACTTCCAGCAACATTGCCCAGGTGAGTCGCATTGCAGCACGATTGGTAATCCCAACATAAAAGGCAGTTTTACAGCACTACATTCAGCAGTGTCTGACAACATGGAGCAGCCCAATGCAGTTGGTACTGATGGACGGGTCGTGGCTGAGGCTGAAGTTGTGGTCAAGCAAGTAGCAGAAATACTGCTGTATCGAATGAATTTAGAGCCACAGATATTGACCGTGTCGTAAATCCAGGCATAACAATGGGA
The DNA here is from genome assembly GCA_025169545.1 of Anguilla japonica. Taxonomy (NCBI): domain Eukaryota; kingdom Metazoa; phylum Chordata; class Actinopteri; order Anguilliformes; family Anguillidae; genus Anguilla; species Anguilla japonica. The sequence goes on from CM045898.1 coordinate 692,628, forward strand.
GAAGCTGGAAGGATCGTACAGCCAAACTTTAAAAGGTGGCCCCAACAATGGCCCCTAATATGAGTTTTTGGACTGAACATTGATTATTCAATGCAAAATGTGATACTGTAATTACATTACAGGAATGTTGTGTTGCTGTCATTTTATATTATTACAATATTACAGTGGGATATTACAGAATTACAGTACTGATATGAATATGATGCACATAAATTGCCTTGTTTTTGCGCATAGAGTACATACTGTAAAGCATTGGTCTGTTTATACTGTCCCAATAATGCTGTTGTGTCTTTATTTCAGAGATTGATGGTGATCGATGCTGTCAGAGCTCCTATGTCATAGATTTTATGTTTTGGACACACAGTCTTGATTATTACAGTCTTGGCATTACATTTTCTCTTTTATCCAAAGCAATGTACAAAAGTGCATATTAAGGTCATCGGAACAACTACAGAACACAGGTTTGATAAGGTACAATACTCATTTCGTACAGCTATTTATAGCCAAGTACACAGTTCAGTTCATGCAGTGAGCATTATTATGACCCAGCTTATGCCAAGTCAAACTAGGGGGAAGAACAAGCTACAATATTAGGACAAAAATACAAATTACAAAAAGTGCTGGAATGGGGTACATGTAACGTGAGTGCCATGAAAAGGGGGATTTAAAGTGAAATAATTTACAGAGTGGTGGCAGTTAGTCCAGGTATAGTCTGTAGAGATGCGTCTTCAGACCACGGCGGAAGATGGGTAGTGAGGGAGAGGTTCAAAGAGGGACAGGGAGTTCATTTCACCACTGGGGAGCTAGGGTGGAGAAGCTCCGTGATCCCTTTACTCGAGTGGGAGGGGGTGCAGGGCGCCCTGCTGCTACAGAGCGGAGTGGTCGAGCAGGCGTTATAGAATCGAATCGTGTCCTGTAAGTAGACAGGGGCTGTCCTGTTGGCTGCAGTGTAGGCGAGGGTCAGGACTTTGAACCTGATCCTGGCAGCGACCGGTGGCCAGTGGAGTGACCTCAGCAGAGGAGTGACGTGGGAGAATTTGGGAAGGTTGAAGATGAGTCAGACAGCAGCATTCTGAATCATCTGTAGTGGCTGTATGGCACAAGCTGGCAGGCTTGCAAGGAGAGAGTTGCAGTAATCAAGGCGGGAGGTCACCACAGCCTGGACAAGCAGCTGGGTGGAGGCAGCCACTGTGGTGCCATCAACTGTGATTGAGAGCTCAAGTAGTAGGGAGGTCTTGTATGGAAAGAACAGCAGCTCAGATTTGTTGAGTGTGGCAGGGCTCAGTTTGTGGGAGTGGTTCGGGGCAGTCTGAGGACCACGCCTAGTGGTTAAGTAGGCACACGCACCTGGAGTGTGTCAGTAATTAATCCAGGTATTTAAATTGTGCTTTCTCCCTAGTAGGTGTCTCTGACCGAGGAAAACGCGAGCCGAGAGAGAGACTAGCAAGTGTCATAGTTTCGTTATTTTGTTTTTGTTATTTTAGTTTGTTGTGTTTCTTTACTATTTTTACCCCAATCCCGTGAGGGTGAAGGGCGAAGCTGTTTTATTGTTTTGTAATAGACTGGATTCTCTCTCTCTCTCTAAAAGCATGTAAATAAAGACCGGAATATTTCCGGATTCACGTATCTCCCTGTGTCAAACTCTCCTGTTCAGAAAGGGGTGTGTCGCAGTGTGTGACATTGAGGCTGAGCTTCAGGTGGTGGCTGGCCATCCAGGTTGAGATGCCAGCCAGGCAGGAAGATATTTTATCATTAACCAGTGAGGTGGGGGGGGGGGGGGGGTTTAGTCATATTCACTGTCAGGGCCCAGGTTTGACAGTGTTTCTCTCCCAGGTCCAGGCTCTGCTGCAGTCCATGCTCAGTGGGCGACAGCAGAACCAGATCATCTGCATAGAGAAGGAATTTGATTTCTTTATCATTAAGGGTGAGTCCAGGTGCTGCAGATTGTTCCAACACTGTCGCCAATTCATTGAAATAAATGTTGAACAGAGTTGGACTCAAGCTGCAGCCCTGCCTCACTCCCCGCCCCTGGGAGAAGAATTCTGTTCTTTTGTGTCCAATTTTGATTCCGTATTTGTTTCCGGTGTACATTGATTCGATTATATCATAGACTTTACCCCCTACACCACTTTGTGCCAAATTGAATCAAAGGCCTTCTTGAAATGCATAAACCAGGCAAATATTTTGTTTTTATTTTTGTCGATGTGTTTTTCTATTAGTGTGTGTAGGGTGTAAATATGATGTCATAAAAAACACGTTTTCAACATACAAAAATGCCAAGTTACTCACACATACAAGACATACACTGTCTATAACTCATTCAATCAAACTGTGGCTGTGACTGTTGTGATTATTTCTGTGGGGAACCCTGAAAAGTGCCAAACTCTCGGTACTGTATAGGTATGGGGCATGCCGCCCCGCCAAGGCGTAACTTGGCGGGATGGCATACCTGCCATCCCAATCCCAATCAGTTGTACAGTGTTTAGGAAGAAATCCAATTTGACTTTTACTCAAAACATTGTACTCAATAAGGAAGTCTAAAAGTCGTGTGCTTATTATGCTACATAGAACCTTCCCCAGATTACTGTTCACACAAATGCCTCTGTAGTTATTGGGGTCTAATTTGTCTCCACTTTTAAATATAGGGGTAATTAATCCTTGATTCCAGATGTCAGGGAAAAGGCCCACGCTCAGAACCAAAATGAATAGCTTTAAAATTGCCTTTTGTAGTTTTTGATTGCTGTATTTTAGCATTTCATTTAAGATGCTATCTAGCCCACTGGCTTTTCCAGATTGAAGAACGTGAAGTTTGTTAATCAATTCCTGCTCAGTGATTGGGGTGTCCAATGGATTCTGATTGTTTTTAATACTTAATTTGAGTTTGTTTAATTTTTTGCAGATCTCTTTTTGTTCTAAATTATTTTGATGTGATATACTTTTATATAGGTTTTCAAAATGATGTCCATATGTTACCATTTTGGATGGCCAATTCCTCTTGTTTTGTTTGGTTTAATTTTTTCCAGTTTTCCCAAAATCTGTTAGAATTGATGGACTTCTCAATTACTGTCAGTTGTGCCCTTTTGTGTTGCTCTTTTTTTGGTTCTGAGGGTATGCTTATAGTGTTTTAGTGTCTCAAGTTTTTTTCTTATTTCTTTGCAGTCTTTGTCAAACCATGGTTCAACTTTGATCTGTTTTGGGGAATTGGATTTTTTCTTTAAATTTGATATCAAAGCTGCCTTTTCAAATATGTTATTTACATTGTTGACTGCCTGATTTAGTCCTTCTTTATTCTGAGGGTATGTAGTAACCAGAAAGGTATCCAATAGTGTTTGAATTTCTTGATTATTGATTGCTTTCTGGTATTCTTCTGTGCTGTCTGGCTCCCATCTGTAGGATTGTTTGATGTTGTACAGCTTACTGGGATGGTTGTGGGTGCTGCTGTTAGGTTCTGTCCTTTTGAGATAGAATGTGATTTGGCTGTGGTCGGACAAAGGGGTTAGTGGCTTGACGGTAAATGCTCTGAGAGAGAATGGATCTAGGGCTGTGACCGCATAATCTACTGTACTGTTACCAAGATTTTAGCTGCAGGTGCATCTTCTCAATGAGTCACCTTGTATCCTACTATTGACAATATATAGACCCAGGTCATGACAGAGCTGCAGTAGATGTTAGCCGTTTTTATTCATATGGTGGTCAGTTATTTCTGGGTAAGTTTGTTATATTGTTTAGTAAATTTGGTCCAAATATGTGCTTGTTCCCATCCTCATTGATAAAGTCAGTCCGTGTGCCTGTCCGGGCATTTAGGTCCCCACAGATCAGCACATTGCGCTGGGCCTGGAAATGGCTGATTTCACTGTGGAGGTTGGGGAACGTGTCCTCCTTGTAATAAGGAGAGTCGGACGGTGGGACATAGATTGCACATAAGTACAGGTCATTTTTTGTGAATAATTTGTGATTCAATTTTTAAAATTTCTGTGATGTAGTTTTTGAGCTCCGATTTAAACCAAATTAGTATACCACCAGAATCTCTTCCGCAGTTGGTTGGGGCTTTTTTAATTGATGGGACAATTGTTTCTTGGTATCCTGAGGGACAGTGAGTATCTACATCGGCTCTACACCAAGATTCCTGAAGGATGACCATGTCAGTATTTTTAACATTTTCTTGGAATTCCAGGGTTGAACTTTTTACGCCAAAAACTTCAGGCCCTGGATGTTCCACATGCTGACAGGAAATGATTTTAGCATTTTTGGCACTAAATGATCTTGTTTGGTTTAAATAAGACAAACTGTGTTGGAATATATAAAATTACAAAGATGATAATACAAGTTATACTAATATTACTATTTTAACATATTACAATATGAGTAGTTTAACATTTAGAAAGAAAAATGCTACATTAAATATTTAGCACATCAGTATATATCACTGTTAGCTAGCATTTCTTCTTTGTCGAGATAATCCATCTCCTGCACAGGTGTGGCATATCAAGATGCTGATTAAAAGCCATGATCACTACACAGGTGTTCCTTATGATGGGGTCAATAAAAGGCCACCCTAAAATGCTGAGTTTTTTGTTGTTCAACACCATTTCACAGATGCTGCAATAGTTAGGAGATCATGCAATTGGCATGCTGACTGCAGGAATGTCCTGTAGAGCTGTTGCCAGAGTAATGGGTGTTCATTTCTCCACCATAAGCTGCCTCCAGCGTCGTTTCAACATTCAACACTCGGCTTGCAGTATTTGGAAGTCTCCCTAGTGGATACTTACCTTGAAGTAGAGGGCCAAACTGTCTTGTACGAAGCCCCCAGGGACTTCAGACAAGCAGTTATATGACTCCGTTCTACGCACCTTCTCCCCACAGCCTTGGAGAGGGGACCACAGACACACAGAATTGAATGCTAACAAGCACGGGTGGGGATGGAGACAGTTCCAGTTAAGGAGTGAAATCCAACTGTTTGCCTCGATGGAACAGGTGTAGGGGTGCAGCCCCTCCCTTGTCCTCAGGGAAACCCCCTCCTCTTTAAGCTGGGAGGAGAACACTGAGGAACTCATGAGCATCCTGCAGTGAGACATAGAAAACCCATGAGAGAAGGAGAGGGTGTTAGGCTTTCACAGTGACCTGGTCCTAGCCTTTGGAGACCCTTGCCTTTTGGATCAATTCTTTTCTATGCTACATTATACACCATATCTCCTCAATCTTGATTTGTTACTTAAAGCACAGTGCTCTCAATCTCCCTTTAACATAAAAATTTGATTCAATTGATCTGTCAAAGAAGGCAGCTACTTTATTGACATGCATGTAGAAAACATCTTATTCATGCCGATGTTTATAAAGGTTACGGAAAATGTGTTGCCTGTATTTTTAAAAAGATTCTTGCCTGCGGGAAGAAATGTCTGAAGAACACTGGTGTGTGTATGTGCATTTGTGTGTGTGAGTGCGTGTCCCTCACCTGCTGCTCATTCCCACAGAAGTTGCTGAAGTATGTCGCGATGGTCTGTTTTAAGGTCTTCAGCAAGCTGATCTTTTGCCTTCTGCTGGGACCGGCCCTTGCTGAGTGCAGATCCACAAGGCACCTGCAGGGGGCGAGAAAGGCAGCAGGCAGTCAGAAAGTTGCTACTTGAGTTTAGGGTAATTATGGCTGGAAGGAAACCCAGCCAGCATACACACTGGGCTGGGAACCCATAAATTTAATCTATGAGGAAAATATTTCATACTGCAGTTGTTGCAATATCTTTATTTAATAGAAAAAGAACATATGAGTAAAACATTTCATATAGGGACACAAAAACAGTTTTCAGCTGTCATTCACAAGCTTTTCAATAAAGATAGTTGAAATGTAATTTCATGCGAATTCTTGGACTGAGTACATTTTTAATAGTAGATAAACAGACTTATATAAAATCCACAATTCCTGTTCCACCATTAATCCATAACCAATATAAAAACACTGACATAAAAGTGCCATCCTTAGCAGCAGTGATATCTGCAGATCAGTAATGATAGATACCTACATACTTCAGTAAAGTGGTCATATTTGACCTCCAGCAGCCTTCCTCTCCCCTGATGTCCTGGGTGAAGATTCGGAGACTGAAGAGACTCTGGAGAGTCGCGTTCATGTAACATGTGTTCCCGATGTTTGGGAACCTGTGGCAGAGACACAAACACATTCCTACTCTGTTACTGGGTGGAAGCCAGATAATAGGTCATTCATTGCCAGTAAATGGGCTTGTTTCTACATCTTCAATACATGAACTGACGGAGTTTTCCAAAGAGAGACTGGGTCTCAGAGACAGGGGTTGGGAAGATGAAGAAATTATACAATAAAATGATATAGGATGGAAGAGTATGAAAATCAAGCAGTCTAGATAGCACACCAATTCTAATCTACATACCTTACTCCATCTGTTTTTACCTACTCCTGAAACAATATAATAAATATAATAGAATTCTAATCAACAATAATTTCTGGAGAACATTTAAGTTTAAATATAAGCACACGAGAGAAAGGGAGTGCAAAAGATGCCCCAGTGAGAACAACTGATTTGTTTTTCTTCGGTGCCTTTCAATAGGATGCAGCGCATTCATCCCATTGTGCAGCTTGAATAAACTGATTGTGATTCTTACCCGAGAACAGTGTGATCGATTGTAATCCTCTGGGTCTCCTTCTGGATGCTGTGTTCCTCCAGGAACTTCCTACAGCTTTGGAATTCCAGCCTATGAAACAGAAATGAGTATAGGATAAACATGCTCAATTTTGTTTTTGGAAATTGAGTGCCCGGGCAGCAAACGTAAGTGCCAAAATGAAATTCAGCGAAATGAAGTGGAAAACACTACTTTTGTTGTTTTGTGCAGTCAATAGACAGAGCAGGCTTTTCCACACAGCCAATAGGAAGAGCTGGCTGCTCTGCACGGTCGATGTTCTGGACCGATGTCTGCTCTGCACGGTCGATGTTACAGGTCGATGTCTGCTCTGCGCAGTGGAGAGTCAGGACTGGCTCTTCTGAGCAGTGGACTGTCTTTGTCCCCTTCCTTCCTTTCTTCAAAGACCATTTTTTCTTCCTGGTCAGTATGACCAACAGACAGCTTTGTGCAGTCAATGTCAAGAGCTGCTGCACAGTCAATTGGAACAGCAGGTCGTTCTGCACAGTAGATGTTTTTGGCCAGTACCTGCTCTGCACTGTCGATGTTCTGGGCCAATGTCTGCCCTACACAGTCAATGTTCTGGGCCGATGTCTGCACTGCACAGTCGATGTTCTGGGCCGGTGTCTGCACTGCACAGTCGATGTTCTGGGCCGATGTCTGCACTGCACAGTCGATGTTTTGGGCCGATGTCTGCACTGCACAGTCGATGTTCTGGGCCGATGTCTGCACTGCACAGTCAATGTTCTGGGCCGATGTTAACCCTGCACAGTCGAGGGTCAGGACTGACTCTTCTGAGCAGTGAACTGTCAGGGATACTGACTTTTCCTTTGTCCCCTTCTTTCCTTTCTTCAATGACCATTTCTTCTTCTTTTTCTTCTTTAGTTCTTCTTTCTGCCCATTATGATCATCAGTCAGGGACGACGGCTCTGGGCAGTCAATAGTAAGAGCTGGGGCTGCACAGGCAATGTCAACAGGAGGTTGTTCCACACAGTCGATGGCAACAGCTCTGTGCAATTCGGCTGTGCAGGCAATGAAACGAGCTGGCTCCTCTGCACAGTCAATGGTAGGAGTTGGCTCCTCTGTGCAGTCGATGGTAGGAGTTGGCTCTTTCATACAGTCAGTAGTAAGATCTTTCTCAGCGCAGTCAGGTTTAGATGTTGGCCGCTCTCAGGGTCAATGGTAGGAAGTGAGTCTTTCATACAGTCAGTAGTAAGATCTTTCTCAGCGCAGCTGATAGTAGGTGTTAGCTCCTTGGTGCAGTTGATGGTAGGAGTCAGCTCCTTGGTGCAGTTGATGGTAGGAGTTAGCTCCTCAGCGCAGTCGATGGTGGGAGTTAGCTCCTCGGTGCAGTCGATGGTGGGAGTTAGCTCCTTGACGCAGTCGATGGTAGGAGTTAGCTCCTCAGCGCAGTTGATAGTTGGAGGTCGCTCCTCTGCGCAGTCGATGGTAGGCGTTGGCTGCCCGGTGCAGTCGATGGTATGTGTTGGCTGCTCGGCGCAGTCAATGGTAGGCGTTGGCTGCGCAGTGCAGTCAATGGTAGGAGTCAGCTCCTTGGCGCAGTCAACGTTAGGAGTTAGCTCCTCTGCGTAGTCGATGGTAGAAGTTAGCTCCTTTGCACAGTCAATGGTGGGAGCAAGCTCCTTAGCGCAGTTCTTAGTTGGAGGTTGCTCCTCTGCGCAGTTGATGGTAGGAGTTAGCTGCTCGGCGCAATCAATGGTAGGAGTTAGCTCCTCTGCGCAGTCAATGGTGGGAGTTAGCTCCTCGGTGAAGTTGACAGTGGGAGTTCTCTCCTCAATGCAGTCAATAGTGCGAGCTAGCTCATCTGCGCAGTCGATGGTAGGAGTTAGCTCTTCAGCGCAGTCGATGGTAGGAGTTAGCTCCTCGGCGCAGTCGATGGTAGGCGTTGGCTGCTCAACACAGACGATGGTGGGTGTTGGCTGCTCAGCGCAGTCAATGGTGGGCGTTGGCTGCTCGACGCAGTCGATGGTGGGAGTTAGCTCTTCAGCGCAGTTGATGGTAGGTGTTGGCTGCTCGACGCAGTCGATGGTAGGTGTTGGCTGCTCGACGCAGTCGATGGTGGGAGTTAGCTCTTCAGCGCAGTTGATGGTAGGTGTTGGCTGCTCGACGCAGTCAATGGTGGGCGTTGGCTGCTCGACACAGTCGATGGTAATATCTGCCTCTTTCATCCATTCAATGGTCAGAGCTTGCTCTACGCAGTTGAGGGTAATATCAGACCCCTCCACGGAGTCGGCGGTAAGAGTTTGCTCTGTGCCGTTGATGTTAAGAACTGGCACCTCTGCGTAGTCAATGTTAACAGCTCGCTCCTCTGCGCAGCCGATGACAGGAGTGGGTACCTTTGCGCAGTCAATGGTAGGAGTCAGCTTTTTCACACAGTCAATGGTAAGATCTTGCTCAGTGCAGTCGATGTTAGGAGTTAGCTCCTCTGCGCGGTCGATGGTAAGAAGTGCCACTTTCGTGCATGCTGGCTCATCTGTGCGGTTGATAGAAAGAGGTGTCTCCCCTGCACAGGTAATAGTCAGAGCTGGCTCTTTCACGCAGGTGATAGTAGCAGCTGTTTCCTCAGCGCAGGTAATAGTAAGAGCTGTCTCGTTACCGCAGTCGATGGCAATAGATGTTTCTTCCGTGCAGACGATAGTAACAGCCGGCCCCTCCCCACAGCCGATGGTAACCACTGTCTTCTAGGGGCAGTTGTTATTTAGGGCCAGCTGGTCTGCAGATGCTGACTGTGCCTTTCTTCCTTTCCTCCCTTTTTTTACATTTCTTCTTGTCTTCTTCTTCTTCTCATCATCCTTTACCTGGGCCAACGTGTTTTAAAAATTATTAATCATATGGATACCTGTTTACCTGACACAGAGATGGTGTTTTACACACCACAATATGGTGCATTGTTCTTGTCATTTTAATCATGGAGTAAAATTCATTATGAAATATGATCTTCCATAATTGTTAGATCATATTTCATAATGAATTTTACTCCATGATTATAGGTTATTATAGACTTCTGTTTATGTTAAACTATATCCTAAATGATTCTACGATAAAACAAAACCAACAAAATACTCTAAATTGAAGAATGCTATTTAGAGAAAATATTTTTGCATTTGATTATTTTTAAAATAGTTACTCCATTATATATTATATTAATCCCAGGTCTGTTTTGTGCAAGAGAACGAGTTATGAGATGAAACTAATAGATACGAATGTACAAAAAAATGCGATAACATGGACAATTAAATATAAAGGTTAAGTACTTATCGGACAACAACATAAAAATGAATACTTGAAGCATCTTGGTAATTGTTTGCAGTGTATCCTCTTGTTGGTAAATGGACTGCATTTATATAGCGCTTTTATCCAAAGCGCTTTACAATTGATGCCTCTCATTCGCCAGAGCAGTTAGGGGTTAGAGGTTAGGTGTCTTGCTCAAGGACACTTCGACACACCCAGGGCGGGGTTTGAACCGGCAACCCTGCGACTGCCAGACAATCGCTCTTACCTCCTGAGCTATGTCGCACTTTGTTCAGTGAGCTGAAGTAAGTGAAGTAGTGATCAATGATGAATTGGTTGCACATTTTCAGTGTACATGTACGTCTGTGACATCATTGTGAAGATAAAAGAGCGAATTTACAATGATTCTTATTTCACTGTGACGTCGGTTATTTTTGCATTGTGTTGCCTAGAAATGTTCGATACCTTAGGTTACTAGTGTGTAAACAAACAAGTTTCGTTAATAAACTTAGTTACATTACATTACATTTATTTCGCAGAAGTAAGTAGTTACCGAATTACTACTAGCTTGTACGTTTCTATCCCATAGGTGTTATGACCAGCATTTTTATTCTAACCAAATAAAATTGTTTTGTTCAAGCTCAAATTTACATTTGAAGGACATTGTTTTTGACACCTCGATGGCATTAAATCAATGAACATTTAAAACGCAACGTGTTATTATTGTTTCAAAACATCCGGATTCCGGAATTAGTTTTTAACACCATATTTAGGAATATAACAATATCTCTATATAACAACCAAATTCGGCGAATACAGATCAATAAATCCCCTTCAGTCTATCCACTTGTATATGTTTATGTTTGGTTTTATATGTTTTGTTAATTCTTCTTTCTGACTCGGAGGCTGGATGCAGTAAATTCAGTTCAGTACAGAGTCAGAGGCTGAAAACATGCGGCACAGTGACCCGCAGAAATAGATCCACCTTGGATTTCCATAGACTTGTAGAGATGCCCCGACCAGTAAGGAGGCCAGTAGCTCCCGAGCCCCCGTGAATTCTAACCATGCAGGCGCGCATTTAACGATATTAAATATGTCGCGAGCGTGTAGGCTACTTTAAGAAGTGACGCAGAGTGAATCAAATACAGGCTGCATTTAAACTATGGTGCTTCCAATCAGTTGATTTGCGAAACTTAGAAGGGCTGGCAACGATCTGAGTTAGAGCTTGACCAAGCAAAGTACCATAGGTGATTTGTGACATTTCAATAAAACGCCACAGGTGCTTGACGCTTAGTTTGGGGTCACGGTTTTTCCAAAACCAGAGTTAGATGGCCTTTTAATGAAGCGTGAATCAATTTACACAATGGAAAAGGAGACTGTAAAATCCTTAATACATCAGTCTAATAGTTTTCAACTAATAGTTTAGTTTTTATTTTAAATACCAAAAAAGAATCACCTGCAAATACATGGAATTATGTGCAAGAGTCGTGTTGCAGAAATGCATGGTTTCAGGCTGACACCTAAAAAGAAAATCAGGGGCAGAAAGTTTAGTACACATTTTCTGAGGGTGACTGGTCCATCTGTGATTTGGTCCTAGATGGCAAAGCAATTGCTCCTTAATTTCCATCATTTAGAATGTTTTCCTTAGGGCAGATGGTATAGTGATTATGCCAAATTATGGCCATTCCTGTAAAACAAAATGCAATGCAACACCACGCAATGCTTGCTTCACTAGATGAACACTACATTTGTTACCATTCTGTCACTATTAATCCATGCCAATTTAAAAACCACTACTCTGCATTATATCATCACAGCCACGTAACATTTTTAACCATTAAAAATGACATGCTGTCCGTTCCAAGTAAAATGCTTTACAGTTCACCAAAAACACATTGTCCTCTGTGGCCGTTCGTGCAGAAGCTGGACAGGATGCTAACCCTTGTGCAGGTCAATGTAAAGCTGTGTATGAACAGCTGTGCACTGAGCCACCACTGTTTAAAGGCCCTGTCAGTCAGAGGAACACAGTCCAGTCAGCAGCTGCATCTAATTGAGTAGTCTGGCGACATTGATGATTGCTGAGGACAGAAGTACAGCAGTTGCTTTTTATAAAGGGGCTTGAGGTCTGACTGCATTCCAGATTTAAATGTTAGAGGTTTAATTTATAGGTTACACATTTTAATAAAATCCATGCCACCAGCCAAATATAAGTAATTCCACTGTTTAAGGTTTATTGGTTTAATTGTTTTGTGTACAAATGGCATAAAAGAAAAAAGAAGAAATAAAACAACATTCTTAATCGATTTTTCTGTATGTTTTGCCTAACAATAATATCTGGACAATACGGAATTATAATAATAATCTCAGCCTCCGGTACGCCTGCTGATTGCACAGACCATTGCTCGCAAAACCTATTCTGATGAACAACCGACCGTGGCAGCAATGGCCAGGTGTGCATTTAAGGATAAGCATGCATACTACTTGTGATTTTAATTTTCTGTCAAATCCTTCCATTTTAGCAACAGCAGCATGAGAAAGGTTCATGAATGGTTAACCGAAAACCAAAATAAGTACTGCCAGTGTTCCAAAAGAAAAAATAAAAAGAAAATTATCTATTTTATTCTAAAGATGAATTCATTTGTTGAGCTGTATTTTTTCCAGTATATATCTGATCACATATTATAGTGCTACCGATAATACTGTATAATATACGTTATTAATATCAGTACATACAATTCTGTCATTCAATTAACAGAAATAATAGGATTGACGTATGATATTGAATAATGCCTAAGAGAGATGCAATACATTTTCACAGTATGTATCATTAATGCATTTATTAGAACTAATATATAAACCTGTAATTGTTGCAAATAATTTGTCAAGAAGTTAGATTAGAATACCAATGTTCACTGACCTGCACCCTCATTGATCTTTTAAAAGGATGAAATGAGAGCCGAAAGCAGAAGTAGATGCATTTTGGGTTTCATTCAGCTCGTCCAAACCAAGGGAACACAATGAGATCTTTATCGAATGTAATCACATTCTTACAGTCCTATACTCCATCACCGTTAGACCGTAAGTCTCACCAGGAAATAAACAATGGCCCCTTCCCTTCGGGCTATACCTCTGATGAATACCTTTACTGATAAACGCCTGGAAAAATGTAGTCAATTTATCGTATTTGTGGATTTATGACAGCTTTCCACCGCTATGTCAATATTAAATTATGTTTAAAAGTACATTTTCAGGATAAAGAGAGTCAACTATAGAATATGAAAGCAGCCACGTCGAAAAACATTTTTAGTGTCAATGAATGGTGGTTCTTATTTTACTGTGTAACATAAGTCTGAATGAATTAGGTTTAAAACAGTTGCAAACACACACACATGCACACATGCGCACACACATGCATTCACAGACACACACACAACACACACATACACACACACATACACACCATGACCCACCATATTAGCAATTTAATTTTTTATTGATTGACAGAGTTTCAGCTTGTGATATCTATAATTTTGTATGAATGCCTTTAAATAAGAAGTACCCCCCATGTTCTTTAAAGAAACATCAGCAAAATAGCTCATATTGGACATGACAGCTTTAACACAGAGCTCTGCCCCCCTGCACTCCAGAGAGTGTTCCTTTTCAGGAAAGGACTGCATGATCCCATGAACCCCCGCCGCACCCCCCCCCCCCCCCCCCCCCCCTAATTTGACCTGATTCTAAAATATCACTGCACTGGGCTATTTTGGCATTCGATAGAGAACTGAAGAGCACGTGAACAAACCAATGAGTTGTGAATTTAAACGAATGAGTTGGAAAGCAAATATGCATTAGAATTAGCCTACCTTTTAGGCATTTTTCTACGATGCACCTGTAGATGGAAGCTATGCCTCGAATAATAAGAGACCGCGGCGAATAGTGAAAGCTCAACACGAGCATTAACAAACGACTGCTGACTTTAACGTAAGGATACGGGCCGACATGTACTTTAAATTTAAATCTCCATGCAATTTTTATCGAAATGCCTATGGCTGAGCTGTCCAACTCTCTTCCTGGTGAAAAAGGCTTTTCTAGGCTCCTCGAGCCTAATTTGGCATACCTGTTTATACTACTCAGCAGCTCAACGAGCTATCTAGCTGTGTCATGCGATGTGCGTGGTTATGTTTGGAGTGAAACCTGCAGGACGATCTCCAGGAACAGGGTTAGACAGCTCTGTGCTAGAGTTCTGTATTTTTGTATTTTCTAAATGTCCTTGTTCGATTTGCAGCCCGGGTTATGCCGTTTGGGCAGGGCAGAGTATCAACCAATACACCAATCCAGAAACAGCATTTTTATCTTTGTTGAAACATTCTTCATGAAGCTGAAATTAACCCCAAGAGGCACAATCCAAGCTGCAGTTCGAACGCATTCAGACATTTGCCCAGTCTCTTATCAGCAAGCGGTCTGCGAGGCGGTGGCTGAAGTGGAACAGCGCTCTGCTAAATTGCGAGATGGGGACTACCGGGACTGTTAGCTCTTAGGTAAATCCCTGAACTCACAGTACACCATTCTAACATTTTAGGGGCCACGTCTTAAACAAGGTAAATGCTTCGTTGCATCTGAATGGAGTATGTATGGTAAATATTGCCTTCTTTTCATGCTATCTTAAGATATTTATACCCCTGGATCCTGACCCCAGATCTAAACCTGACCCAGAAGAGAAACAAAAATAAATAAATAAATAAATAAATAAATAAATTTCACAATTTTGATATGTCCTTCCAGAGAATAAAGGGGAATTGGCAAGCTAACATCCTTTTATGATTATTATTTTTTATCGCTAATTTTTCTACATGATTTGGTGGATTTTATTTTGATCGACCTACATTTTGGTAGCAATATTTTGTAGTGTAATACAATTTCATTTGGGGTATTCGGTATCGAAATGCATGTTGATGCATTTTCGCCCAAAAACTGAGGAAAAGTCAAATTTTGACTTCCACACAGCTCAGACAAAAATATTTAATATGCACAACTATTATTCTATCCATTGCACATTGAAGAGACATGAAATTCTAGGGCAATAATCGCTGTGTGAAAATCAATTTGTTCGGATTTTTTTTCTTAATATTAAGTTTAATATACACGGGGTGGAAAAGAAAGAAAAAAAACATTGACAGAATGGTTGATTTAATATGGACGCTGTTTAATAAACACCGTTACGTTGATTAAATTTAGAAAAATATTCACAGAAATTAAATCCACGGATGGTAGTCCTGAACCGTCACTTTAATTATGTATTACCCACGTCGCTTTTATTTATTTAGCTTTATCTTTTGTTAAACCAAGTCGGAATTCTATGAGTTAAACACAGGATTAAACCTCAAGACCATAATTGTGTTATGACAAGAAAAATTATTCGAATCTCACAAATAAGAGTTAGCTGTTCCAGTTGTAGGCTAACGGAGTTCTGTGGCCTCGGGCTAAACCCGCGGTTTAAACTCCAGCTAAGCGAATTGCAGTTGACCCACTAAGCCTAATAATTTCCTGATATTAAGTCTACCACACAACAACAAGTACGGAATTTACGATGAAGTCACGCATGATTTCACAGACAAAAATCTATGTCGGTTTGATACAAGGTTTGTTCCGTCTTTCTGTAAAAGTGGCAGTTGTCAAAATGCACCCAAGCCTTTCTAACCAAACGGCACGGCCTGTGACATAAGTCATATCCAGCGAGGTATGCAAAAATGGTCATGATAAAATGTAAAAAAAAGAATAAAAATTACTGAAATAAACGTAGAACTTAACTTTTTGTTTGGGAAAGGTATATTACACAACCTAAATTGTGGCATTTTAATCAATTCGCTTTTTGTGGACTCTCACCTGAACCATTCTTATCACTCCTGATACAGAGTGCCATCTACAGGCTATAACTATTATGACATGTTAGCTGTCAACTCCAAGAGTTCTTAAAGTAACTTTGAAATGATTACAGAAATAAATCATTAAAAAATAGAATAAAGGGGTACCCTTTTTAATGCAGATTAAAAACTCAGTCCTCTACACATTTCTCCTTTTGACATGTTGCAAAGCTAACTCGGCAGTGGAGTCTGGAAGAGGCAACACATGCTGACATTTCCTCCGTCGCCAATGCGTGAGCGTTGGCTGGCCGTCTCTCCTGCGTTATTTCATTCTTTTGCTTGTAGAGGTGGCAGACAGCGGGGACAGAGAGGTTTGCGGGGGAGAGTCAATGGAGGAAGAGGATGGTGGATGTTCTTGGAGCAGTGTTCAGGGGAATAAGAGGAAGAGATTCAGTGAGAGTGTCGGGGATAGCCCCAAAAGCAATGCCAAAGTTAGGAGAGTGGAGGTGAGGAGTTTAAAGTATTGGTTTCAGTCAGACATAAGCAATGATGTTTCTAATTCGATGAGATTGCCTAAACTAGTGGGGGAATCTGTGGGGGTGGTGAGATCTGAGAGTTATACAGACAGGGGCAAGGTGATTAATTTCTGTGTGGATAAGAAGCATCAGGAGAAGCTCTTAAGATCAGGAAACTCAGAAAGGTGTTCAGTGCCAGAGCCAGGAATGGGGTAAGAGGAGTCCTTGCAGGTGCTCCCTTCTCAGTCACTGAGGATATGCTGAAATCATGTGTGCATGGGGGGAAGCTGGTTAAGGCCGCTCACTCTGGAACCACTGGAGAGGGGTAGAAAGGGGCTACTAAGGCTGTCCTCCTTTACCTCCGTGATGCATGACTGCTGGAGAGAGGGAAGATGGGTTATGTCCGTTACCCAGTCAGGCCGTTAGTGCCAGCCCCACTGCGGTGCTCAGGTGTCAGAGGTTGGGTCATGTGACTTCAGTGTGGGGGGAACCATGACGACTCAGTGTGGGGAAGGGGTTGGGTCTAATTTCAGTAATCAATGCAGCCTTTAGGGGATGTGTAATGCAACAGCAGGTGCATTACAGGTACAAGGCTGTCAGTCAGGTATCATATGCTGAAGCTGTGAGGGAAGTCAGACAGGTGTGTGGTTCCACAGCACCTTCAACAAGGCAGGATGGGAGATCAGTGAAGAGAACACACAGGCCTGTACACACAGGTGTAAAACAGGACACTGGCCACAATGATCTGGTAGAACATGGCCAGCATCCTGCTACACACACCGAAGGGGCGTAGCCTCCCCAGAAAGAAAAGCCTTCAGTATAATAGGGCCTCCAAAGATATAAACCACAGTATCAAGCCATCTATCCATGTGATCAGGTGGACAATGTGTGTGCGTGCGTGCGTGCGGCTGTGGGGCTGTGTGGCTGTGTGGCTGTGGCCAGCTATGTGTTAATGTACTGTGGGGCTGTGTGTATCAGTGTGCTGTGTGTGTGCCCTGTATACAACAGCAATGAGCATCTTCAGTGTGTCTACCAGTGCATTTCTTTGAAATTGCACCTCCATCCTCATGCTAAATGGAATTTAATAAAAACCATTATGTACCGCGGAAGGAGCTGGAAATGGGCAAATGTATCAGAGTATTTTTTTGACGACTATCTGATCTGTGAGTTTTTTGGAATACTGTAAACACAAAGCAGATGCATTCTGTCACCTGGTGGCCTTGTGACAATACTGCAAGGGACTGAACTCCAGAGGTTGAATTTCAAGGCAGAAGTTGAGAGGTTCTCAAGAGTTCACTGAACTGAAATTAAATTACAATGTAAAAAAAGAGAAAAATTACAGAACCATCAATGTCGTGCCTCACCTTGTGTGGAAAGAGCAGTGGGTCCATCTTGTTTATGGTATCCTTGAGTATAAATGACAGCACTATTCTCTCCAAAAAATCTATTGCAAGTGATGTCAGAGTGATCATGCTGGCTTTTTAACACGATTGGACAGTACTATGCTTTATAAGTATGTGGTCACAGTGTAGCATTGATCAATGAAAGGGCACTGATAGACTATGTATAATCCCATCAATATACATACTGTTCTTGATTGTTAAAACATCATCTGGATCATTTGTGAAACATAGTACTTTACAGCCATATCGCCTGCAATGCCTAAAACATGAGAACAACTGTGGAGTTTGCTTACGGCCACACCACCCTGAAAACCCCGATCTCGTCTGATCTTGTCTGATCTCGGAAGCTAAGCAGGGTTGGGCCTGGTTAGTACTTGGATGGGAGACTGTCTGGGAATACCAGGTGCAGTAAGCTCCCCACCCGGACGCTAGGGCGCATGCTCGTGCAGCGACCGGCAGCAAGTCACGTCTGGCTTTGTGTTTGTTTGCTTATTTCTACACACTGAATGCAACAGCCCGAGAGATCAATGCGTGAGAAGCAAGGTGTTGACTTTTTACGCTGTTATTTTGCTATGTTTTAATGCAAAACAAAAGCATGGAGTTGACAGCTTTGTTTTTACTGTGGACAGCGTTCCACCTCGTGGAAACTCTGAATGAGTTGCCCAACCCAAAGCACATCCAATACGGCAGGGAGTTTCTCCTGCAGTGGAGTAACCTTCGGGTCAACAACCCTCCCTCGGATCTAATCTTCCCCAATCTCAACTGTTTTGCTGATCAATCAAGTGGAAAGGGGGAATTTACCGGCGAGTTACCCCGCAAGACAAGGAAGCGAGGTAAGCGGGGTGGCGTACGCCAAAGACTGAGAAAGCAATCTCTCTCCCGTATTCCCCTGCCTTCCATCATTCTATCAAACGCACAGTCTCCACATAATAAAACTGACGAGTTGCAAGCCCATGTACGATTTCAGCATGAATTCAGAGACGCGTGTTCACTGGCGATTACAGAGACATGGCTTTCGGACAGAGATTTGGACACTGAAGTGGCCATTGACGGGTTTGGTGCGCTCGTGCGCCTCGACCGAGATGCCGGTGTGACTGGCATGTCGCGAGGTGGAGGGGTCTGCCTATACGGGAATCAAAGGTCAAAAATGTTCTTGTGAGAGAAAGACTGTGCACTAAAGATGCTGAACTGTTGTCCGTGTCTCTGCGCCCCCCCCCCCCCCCATATTTGCCCCGCGAGTTTCCCCAAATATTTGTCAGGGTTGTATACATCCACCCAAAAGCAAATGTGGATAAAGCCTCAGAGTCTATGCTGCAAGTAACCCAAAGATTGCAATCTATATCTCCCAACGCTCCAATTTTAGTCCTAGGGCGATTTTACTCACTGTTCGTTGAAAAAGACTTTGAGAGACTTTCACCAATACGTTACATGCCCGACCAGACACAGCAAGACGCTGGACCTGTGTTACGGTTCTGTCAAAGGAGCGTACGAAGCTCTCCCCCTTCCCCCGCTGGGTGGGGCTGACCCTAACTGCGTCCAGCTCATCCCGTCGTATCGCACTGCCCTGAGGAGGGGAAAAACCCTCATCAAACGGACTAAGAACTGGACTGATGATTCCATCCTGAGCCTACAGGGCTGTTATGACTGTACAGACTGGGGTATGTTCAAGGAGTCCTGTTCTGACATTGATGATCTTACTGATGTTGTCAGCTGTTACGTTTCCTACTGTGTGGACAAGGTAATCCCTGATAAGTTTGTGAAGGTGTATCCAAACAGTAAGCCATGGGTGACAAAATCACTTGAATAGAGGTGTCGTTGAATAGAAAGAGGCGTGCATTTCGGGAGGGCAACCTCTCAGAATTGAACAGGTTGAAAAGTGAAGTGAAATTTGAAATAAGGAGAGCAAAGCAGAGTTACAAAGAAAAAATAGAGAGGGAGTTTGAGAACAACAATTTAGGTTCTGCCTGGGACGGTATGAAAACTATTGTTAGCACAAGGAGCAAAAGGAACTCTAAGGTTGTACTGGAGGGTTTCAGATGTGACAAACAGCTTGCACAGGAGTTCAATAAGTATTACCTGAGGTCTGACACCTCCAATTTCAGGAATGTCATTCTAGAGCAGAAAACCAACCTACCTGCCAGTGGTCCCACCCCTTTTGATGAACATGCTGTGGTCAATACATTTAAACACTCCAGAGCTAGGAAGAGCCCCGGGCCTGACAGTATAGGCAGCCGCCTGCTCATCTCCTGTGCAGAGCAACTAGGTCCCATTTTTCATTACATTTTCGAGCTGTCCCTCAATAAACAGAGAGTGCCGGAAATTTAGAAACAGTATACAGTTATCCCAGTGGCCCAACACAATCACCCCAAAGTACTAAATGACTTCAGGCCAGTTGCCCTGACCTCCTTAGTCATTAAGTGTTTTGAAAAACTGCTGAAAAAAGAGCTCCTTACAGAAACAGAGAATCTTCTTGACCCGCTTTCAGTTTGCCTATAGGGCTAAGCGAGGTGTAGGAGATGCTACTGTCACTCTGCTAAACCCGCTATTCAAACACCTTGAAGGTAGTAAAACACATGGTAGGATTTTATTTGTTGATTTTTCATCCACTTTTAATACAATTCAACCCCACATTTTAGTAGTAAAAACTTTTGCCGCAGCCAGCGTGACAACAGACACATTTTAACATTTGCAGATGACTCTGCTATTGTCAGTCTTCTCCACGCCGATGAAAATGATCATGGTCCTGCCGTAGATGATTTCATACACTGGTGTGATGGGGCATTCCTGCAGCTAAATGTGGAAAAGACGAAGGACATGCTCATTGATTTTAGGTGCAAGCCCTCTGCTCCTCAGAGCACTACCATCAAGGGGCAGGTGGTAGAAGTTGTAGAAACATACAAGTACCTTGGCAGCTTGATTGACAGTAAGTTGAATTTTAACTCCAACACAGAGATGCTTTGCAAAAAGGGCTCAGCAACGACTGTTCTGCCTTCGTGAACTCAAAGTTCCATGTTGATAAGACCCTCATGACCATTTTGTACAAATCCTACATTGAGTCTGTATTAACATTTCCTGTAATCTGCTGGTATGGCAATCTTAGTGTCAAGGCCAAAACTCCAAAACTGCTCTTTCCAAAATAGTGAAAGTCAGCAGTAAAATCCTGGGTGTCCAGCAAAGTAACCTCACTGACCTGTATAACAGACAGGACGTTTGGAAGGCTAAATCCATCCTATCAGTCAGCGCCCACCCCCTTCACTCTGAGTTTCAGATCCTACCTTCTGGCTCCCGGTCCAGATCTCCCCCTGTAAAGAGCAATAGATACAGGCACTCATTCATTCCCACCGCCATTTCCCTTCTGCACTCAGGCCAGGGGGGTAGATAGTAGTGATGGTGTTGTTCTTTAATGATGATGATGGTGACGATGATGATGATGGTTGTGACAATGTTTCACGATGCTGTCGACCTTTGCTATGTCGATTTTGTTTTGTTGATGATGACATTGTTGGCTACGTTGTTTACATATAGTTGTTGTATTGTATTTACATACTCATGTTATATTGGTGACATGTTTGATATTGTAATTGATGTCCCGAAATTCAGCACTTTATTCATGCATGCAATCTATGATTGGGAAGGTCAACCTGGGACCACTGTTGTTCTCCCCGTGTCTGCACCGTTCAGTGCCCCCCACCTCCCAGTACTTTTATTAACAGGAGCGAGCTCGTCTGAGTAAATGTTTCCCTGTTGTAATTACATGAAACACCCATGTGATGAAGCCAGAACCATGACATGACCTTATATTTAATTTTGATGCTTTGCTTTAAAAAAGAAAAAGAAAAATCACACCTAAGGTGTAATAACAAGCCTACACGTTAATATATTATTTTACTCTGCTTGGATGAGAAAAAGAAACATTTACCACATTTCAGCTTGTGTGCATATGTATTTTGTAATGGAATAGAACAGAAAAGCTGTTTTTCATGCCAGAGGAAGACCTTTCATAAGCGGCTCTGACATGCAGTCATACGAACGCCCAAGGGGAGTCGCTAGAGAGCGGTGAAACACAGATCCCTGTCTGACTGAACCCTTCCGTACCCTGGGCAACACAGGCACCAATTGTGCATCTCCCTGTGGAGCTACCGGCCACAGTCGGCACTGGCACGGTCCGGATTCGACCAGAGGCCATGAGGCTCATCCATGCACCTCAGCGTGGTGCCTTCACCGAATGCGCCATCCAGCAGCCCCAAGCCTAATTTCAATAAAATTACAACTTATCAGCATCCATAAGAAATGCAGATTACCATACAATGTGCCAAATAATCAAAGCAGGCACACGAGCTGGACAGGAAAACATAGGTCAGATGACATTTTCCCACTGTAACAGACTTTAGTACAATATGCACCAGGGAAATACCCACTGCACAGCATGCAGAGGCATTCTCCAAAGACTCACTAAGTTGTCTCAGTCTTGATAGTAGTTTCTAAGCATCACACCTCATAAGGTCACATCTCACAAGCATGGAGTCTCTATCTGGGGTCACACACGCTTGTTACATCAGTAATGAGGCCTCTCAACACACAACATTACAGCACAGTATAGTGCCTGGAACGGGGGTGGTATATCCCCATGGTGGGTGCCAGAGCTTTTTGGGTCCTCTCAGGAGTGTACTCGGGATGGCCCTGAGCTGCATCCCATCCTCCCCGTAGCTCTCCATTGCTCTTCTCCCTCATCACCACAGTAACAGGGAACGTGGAGACTGGGACAAGGCCACAGGCCTAGGCAGAAGTGGCCAGGAGTGCATACAGAAATACAGAAACATACATTTCCCTTAAGCTGCCAAGCAGCTGTACAATGCAGAACACAGTCTGAAGTACATTAATCACTGCAGGTTTCCCACAGAATCTACAGGAACTGAGGCAGAGCAGTGAAAGAATGGGCAGTGATTCATTATGTGCGCTCATATAGACATGAAAACTGTTTCTCTGATCGATCAAACATTTAATTATTTGCTAAACATTTTAGTTTACAGTCACATCTACTGCAATTATTAAGACATGAGAACACCTGTGGAGTTCTAGAAAAGACTGTTGTAAAAATAATATTGTAGTTTCTCTAAACAGCCACTAGATGGTAGTGGAAGTTCAGTTTCACACTAAACTGCTGTCTCATGGGCGTTTCCTGGTTCGAAGCGTTATCTCATGTTTGGGCTGTGGCAAACATAATAGAATCCGCATAACAAGTAAGCAATAATCATTTTGCAGAGTTCTGAGAGCTAGCCTAATAGCTTGTCACTAGATGGATTACAGGAGCTTTCTCTGCTCAGAGTGTCACAGGCATCGGTATGAAGTTTGGCTTTTTGAGCCTTACTGCTGCACTAAGAGTTCAATAAAATTGTCATTATTGCAGACATTATAAATGGTTGCATGTTTTCACTTGTGAGCAAGGACATAGACACTGATGTTTCTTATTCTGAAGGGACCCTTTATGCTGTCTTCAATTATAGATTCAGTGTTGGCTTTTTAACGTCTGCAGACAGAATTGTGTAATTCTTTCTTTATTAGGAGTATATGGTCACAATGACCACAATATACATTATTGAAATCAGATTTTTGTGATCAGATTCAGATACAAGAAATCTTAGACAAATAAAATGGTCTATAAATACACCCCCCTCCCTTGTCACAAAGATTTAAGGGCCACTGAATCATAAATGGCTTCTCCTACTATTATTAGGGGTCCAAGCAGCGAAGCTGGTGGAACCCTATTGTATCTGTTAGGATTATTATTAGGGGTCCAAGCAGCGAAGCTGGTGGAACCCTATTGTATTTGTTAGGATTATTATTATTATTATTCTTATTATTTTTCTCCGCTAAAAGTGTCTGAGGCTCAGCAACCATAAGTCCTAGAGCAACCAAATTTGGCAGGTGGGTTCCTATGGCCCCCCACTACTCCTACAATAAAAATCACCTATGTCGGCCATATGGTGGCGCTATAACAAAGGGTTAGGCGTAAAAGGCCATAACTCCCACACCATAAGTTATATCAACACAAAACGTCATGGACCTATGCATCTGAACGTGCTGTACAACTTTGCCATTGGGACCACCTATGTCCGCCATATTGTTTGCCCGCCATTTAGACTTTTTCGTTGGGGCGTGGCAGTTTTCTCCGCTAAAATGTCTGAGGCTCAGCAACCATAAGTTGTAGACCAACCAACTTTGGTAGGTGGGTTCCTATGGCCCCCCACTACTCAGCCACGAAAAATCACCTATGTCGCCCAGATGGTGGCGCTATAACAAAGGATCATACTTTTAAAGGCTATAACTGCCACACCATAAGTCCGATCAACACAAAACTTCATCGACCGATGCATCTGAATGTGCTCTACAACTTTGACCACCTATGTCCGCCATATGGTTTGCCCGCCATTTGGACTTTTTCAGTAGGTGGGGTGCGGAAGAGCTGTTGCTGCAAATTCTAAGTGTTACGACATCGAGTAAACTTCTTTACGGCAAGCGACATCCATGGCGACGCAAGTAATCCGACACCGTAGGGTCTAGTTTTCATCAGTGAGGGGAAGGTCTGACCGTCGCGGAAAGAAAGACAGTGCCAGCCAGACTGCATGCTAGGCTATTATAGGTTTGTTAGTAAAAGCTTTTCGAGAGGATGAATAATTACTTTTGTTTGGCATGGATTTGAAGACAGTATCGGGTGAGTTCGTTTAGTCTTTAAATCTGTCATTATGGTGAGAAATAGCTAAACCATTTTATTGGTAGGTTTTGCGTTTCTGTGCAAACGCGCGAAAACACACTGGTATAATAAAACAATGATGGCAATACACGTATAGTCCGCTTCGTTCCGTTGCTACCATAACATAAATTATCTTGTGTCTACAGCTGCAGTTTATCGCTGCAATTTCTAATATTGAATATAAACAAAAGACGCAATTTATGCTTTAAATCGTATTCTCAATTTAATCTCTAAATTGACTGTAAGCTTAGGGTTGTAACTAGGTAGTTGTTTCGTAGGTGGCTTAACTCGTCTTAACTATTGCTTGTATTTTTGCATAGACTGCGTTGTTGCTGTTCTTGTTTGTGTTAGTGTTAATCATTTTAACCTACAGGGTCCAAGTTGAACTATGCGGTTGTTCCCTGCATTTGGAACGGTAGGCTACTGCCCTCTAGGGTTTTCGACACACTTGTTCCTGTTTATGGTTAAACACTTTGTTGTACGTCGCTTTGGATAGGAGCGTCTGCCAAATGCCTGTAATGTAATGTAATGCAATATTCCGTAGCAACAAGATAAACCCGACATTAGCCCTAAAATATGCCAATACAGCAGTGAAAATGCTGCTCACTGACTAACGAAATAAACGAGACAATTTTTCTTTTAATTATACCATGTCATTCTACAGTCAATATCTGGGACTAAACATTGAATAAATATACAATCTTACCATTGGTTTTACGCGTAGATGTCCCTTTTGCGAATTAGTGGTCATATATTGTCTTGGACAATCCCTTTGTGAAAAATACGCGCATATGTGACGCCTGGGTCGGCTATCTTCATAAATAGCTGTGTGTAATACCACACTTGTTGCTTACGGCGTTGTCGCCCTTTTTAGTGCAATTTGGCTTGATTGACAACTCATTTATTCCGTAGGTGAGAGCGTAAGCTTTCTAACGATGTATAACATGTCTGATTTTGCTTTTGGAATAGCGTTTTATAGGTCAGCGTAACCGAAAATGTTCTCATCTGCCAATGTCTAAATAAATAAAACGGTACGCTGCTCGGGGGCCAGAACGCAGGTCGCGAGTTGATATGTCGTCTTTTGTTTCGTTTTTTCGCAATGTCGTCTTTATTATTTGAAATGCGTATTTACGTGTTATTATTTTAAAATTATGCCATGTCATTCTACATTCAATATCTGGGACTAAACATTGAATAAATATACAATCTTACCTCTGGTTTTACGCGTAGAGTTGCCCCTTTTGCGAATGAGTGGTCATACATTGTCTTGGACAATCCGTTTGAGAAATATAGATGCCTGGGCTATCTTCAAAAATAGCTGTGCGTAATACCACACCTGTTGCTTACGGCGTTGTCGCCCTTTTTAGTGCAATTTGGCTTGATTGACTATTCGTTTATTCAGTAGGTGAGAGTATAAGCTTTCTAACGATGTATAACATGTCTGTTTTTGCTTTTGGAATAGCGTTTTATAGGTCAGCGTAACCGAAAATGTTCTTATATGCCAGTGTCTACATAAATATAACGGTAGGCTGCTCGCGCGTAGGTCGCGACTTGATATCTCGTCTTTTGTTTCGTTTTTTCTCAATGTCGTATTTATTATTTGAAATGTGTATTTATGTGTTATTATTCTATCTGTCTCTGAGGCGCTCTGAAATGTGCATTCTCTGCTAAGCTGAGCAATGGATTGGAATATGTGTCTGACGTAGTGTTGCACCGTATACCGAAACTTCAGCACTTTTTCGGTCCTTAAAAAAGAAACTGTTCGGTATTAGAATTTTCCGATGTTCGGTAGTTTTGAGTCAAATGTAAAAGCCAGGGAAATGTGTCTCACGCATTACTGATTGAGAGGATGAAAGGTGTAATTTGTCAGAATCATCACTAGATAGCAGTAGCAACTAAGGTTGTCAAGTGAGATGACTTGCGCTTGTGCACTCAGCTCCTTGATACAGCGCAAGCTTTGACTCAGTTCACTTCAGTAGCAATACGTGTTCCAATTTGGAAATATTTTATTATAGATAGATGCTCTATTGTTATTAAAATATGCTGGTTTTAAATCTATTTAAAGGTGAAAGACCTGTTTTAAAGATTATTTAGTTTACAACTGTTTAATTTTTGAAATATATTTAATATATTTTTCTATTGCTCAGTGTTGTAACACTTTAGGCCTATGCATATTAATATGTTGCAGAGGCTTCAACTTAAAGGTTGTTAATGAACCAGGTTGTTAATAAACCATGAATTCGAAAATGAGGTCAACCCTTGTGGACATTACGTTTCTCATCTATTAAGGTAATTTCAGTATCGTTAGGTACCGAGTATCGAATTAGCATCGTTTAAGTTTCAAGTATCATTTCAGTACTGAGTATCGTGATACTAAACCAGGTATCGGTATGAAAGTCAAAATTTTGGTATTGTGACAACACTAGTGTGACGCCTTTTTTAGTTACAGCATAGAAGCGCTGCAGCTGTACATACACACCGGGCCATATATGTGTTACGGCATCCCATCTAAGCGTTACGATATAGTAAAGGCCTTTACGGGAAGCGGCAGGACACATCTATGGCGACGCAACTAAGTCATCCGACAGCGTCTCTTAGCACAAAATTGATCATAAGTCATCAATATTTTATACGATCATCATGATATTCAGTAGATATGTTGGATGAAGGCATATGATCATGAGGAAAAAGCCATTTTAAAATCGCCCCATAGGGGGCGCGACGGTGCCAATGCTTGGACCCCTCCCAACGCCGCTTGCGGCTTTAATTATTCTTATTTTTTTCCGCTAAAAGTGTCTGAGGCTCAGCAACCATAAGTCCTAGAGCAACCAAATTTGGCAGGTGGGTTCCTATGGCCCCCCACTACTCAGGCACTAAAAATCACCTATGTCGGCCAGATGGTGGCGCTATAACAAAGGGTAATGCGTAAAAGGCCGTAACTCCCACACCATAAGTTAGATCAACAAAAAACTTCATCGACCGATGCCTCTGAACGTGCTCTATCACTTTGCCATTGGCACTACCTATGTCTGCCATATTGTTTGCCCGCCATTTTAACTTTTTAGTTGGGGCGTGGCAGTTTTCTCCGCTAAAATGTCTGAGGCTCAGCAACCATAAGTTGTACACCAACCAAATTTGGGAGGTGGGTTCCTATGGCCCCCCACTACTCAGGCACTACAAATCACCTATGTCGGCCAGATGGTGGCGCTATAACAAAGGGTCATACTTTTAAAGGCCATAAATCCCACACCGTAAGTCAGATCAACACAAAACTTCATCGACCGATGCATCTGAATGTGCTCTACAACTTTGCTATTGGGACCACCTATGTCCGCCATATGGTTTGCCCGCCATTTGGACTTTTTTATTAGGTGGGGTGCGGAAGAGCTGTTGCTGCAAATTCTAAGTGTTACGACATCGAGTAAACTTCTTTACGGCAAGCGACATCCATGGCGACGCAAGTAATCCGACACCGTAGGGTCTAGTTTTTATCTGTGAGGGTAGGGTCTGAACGTCGGGGAAGCACTGGAAGAGGCTACCAAAAGTTTGTTAGTAAAAGCTTTTTCAGAGAATGAATAATTACTTTTCTTGAGCATGCATCCATTTGAAGACAATATCTGGTGAGTTCGTTTAGTCTTTGAATCTGTCATTATGCTGAGAAATAGCTAAACCATTTTATTGATAGCATTTGAGTTTCGTGTAAACGCGCGAAAACACGCTGGTATAATTAAACAATGACGGTAATACATATGTAGTCCGCTTCGTTCCGTTGCTACCATAATATAAACTATCTTGTGTCTACAGCTGCTGTTTCTCGCTGCAATTACTAATATTGAATATAAACAAAAGACGCAATTTATGCTGTAGTTGCCAGTGTCTGAATAAATAACACGGTACTCTGCGCGTAGGTAGCATCGATGGCGAGTTGTTATTTCATTTTTTGCTACTAAAAGTTTGTTAGTAAAAGCTATTTGAGAGGATGAATCATTACTTTTCTTTGGCATGGATCCATTTGAAGACAATATCGGGTGAGTTCGTTTAGTCTTTAAATCCGTCATTATGCTGAGAGAAATCGTATTCTCAATTTAATCTCTAAATTGACTAAGATTAGGGTTGTATCTAGTTAGCTGTTTCGTAGGTGACTTAGTTAATGCACTCGTCTTAACTATTGCTTGTATTTTTGCATAGACTGTTCTTGTTTGTTTTAGTGTTAATCAGTTTAACCTACAGGGTCCAAGTTGAACTTTGCAGTTGTTCCCTGCACTTGGAACGGTACTTCTCTCTAGGGTTTTCGACACACTTGTTCCTGGTTATGGTTATACACTTTGTTGTACGTCGCTCTGGATAAGAGCGTCTGCCAAATGCCTGTAATGTAATGTGAAATTCCGTAGCAACAAGATAAACCCGACAATAGCCCTAAAATATGCCAATACAGCAATGAACACGCTGAATAACGAAATAAACGAGACAACGTTTATTTAAATTATACCATGTAATTATAGAGTCAATATCTGAGACTAAGCATTTAATAAATATATAATCTTACCATTGGTTTTACGCGTAGAGATGTCCCTTTTGCGAGTGAGTGGTCATATATTGTCTTGGAAAATCCGTTTGTGAAATATATGCGCATATGTGATGCCTACCTTCGAAAATAGCTGTGCGTAATACCACACCTGTTGCTTAAAGCGTTGTCGCCCTTTTTAGTACAATTTGGCTTGATTGACAATTAATTAATTCAGTCGGTGAGAGTATAAGCTTTCTAACGATGTATAACATGTCTGATTTTGCTTTTGGAATAGCGTTTTATCGGTCAGCGTAACCAAAATTTTTCTTATCTGCCAATGTCTAAATGAATAAAACGGTAGGCTACTTTGCGCACAGCACGCAGATCGCGAGTTGATATTACGTCTTTTTTCCGTTTTTTCTCTATGTCGTATTTATTATTTGAAATGTGCATTCGTGTGTTATTATTCTATCTGTCTCTGTGGCGCTCTGAAATGTGCATTCTCTGCTAAGCTGAGCAATGAATTGGAATATGTGTCTGACGTAGTGTTTCACGGTATACCAAAACTTCAGCACTTTCTCGGTACTTAAAAAAAAAAAACAAACAAAAAAAACGGTTCGGTATTAGAATATTCCGACGTTCGGTAGTTTTGAGTCAAATGTAAAAGCCAGGGAAAATTGTCTCCCGCATTACTGATTGAGAGGATGAAAAGTGTAATTTGTCAGAATCTTCGCTGTAAGGCAGTAGCAACTATGGTTGCCAAGTGAGGTGACTTGCGCTTGTGCACTCAGCTCCTTGATACAGCGCAAGCTTTCACCCAGTTCACGTCAGTAGCAATAGGTGTTCCAATTTGCAAATATTTTATTATAGATAGATGCTGTATTGTTATTAAAATATGCAGTTTTTAAATCTATTTAAAGGTGAAAAACCTGTTTTAAAGATTATTTAGTTTACAACTGTTTAATTTTTGAAATATATTTGATATATTTTTCTGTTGTTTAGTGTTGTAACACTATAGGCCTATGCTTATTGATATGTTGAACAGGCTTCAACTCAAAGGTTGTTAATAAACCAGGTTTTTTATAAACCGTGAATTCGAAAAAGAGGTCAACCCTTGTGGACATTACGTTTCTAATCTATTAAGGTTGAAATATATTTAATATAATTTTCTATGGTTTAGCGTTGTAACACTATAGGCCTATGCTTATTGATATGTTGAACAGGCTTCAAATCAAAGGTTGTTAATAAACCAAGTTTTTAATAATCCGTGAATTCGAAAATGAGGTCAACCCTTGTGGACATTGAGTTTCTGATCTATTAAGGTAATTTCAGTATCGTTAGGTACCGAGTATTGAATCAGTATCGTTTCAGTATTAATTATTGTGATACTAAACTTGGTATCGGTATCAAAGTCAAAATTTTGGTATCGTGACAACACTAGTGTGATGCCTTTTTTTTGTTACAGCATGGAAGCGCTGCAGCTGTACAAACACGCCAGGCCATATGTGCGTTACGACATGCCATCTAAGTGTTACGACATCCCATCTAAGTGTTACGACATAGTAAAGGCTTTCACGGGAAGCGGCCATGGCGATGCAACTAAGTCATCCGACAGCGTCTCTTAGCACAAAATTGGCCATAAGTCATCAATATTTTATACAATCATCATGATATTCAGTAGATATGTTGGATGAAGGCATATGATCATGAGGAAAAAGCCATTTTACAATCGCTCCATAGGGGGCGCGATGGTGCCAATGCTTGGACCCCTCCCAACGCCGCTTGCGGCTTTAATTTCTCATTGAATCTGATCATGAGATCTGATTTCATAAGTGTAACTCTGTCCACTGTAACATCAAATAATAGCCACAGATACACTATGTACAATCATGCAGTTACAGGCCAAATATAAATTATTTTGGTTACAGATCACTGATACCATGTCAGCTGATGAGATTTTGTGCTTGGTCATTATATTTCATTATAACTGGCCATATTCTAAAGGCCTTTTTTGACTAATCATTGTTCATAATTATGTTGATGTATTTATCAAGTTGGAAACTCAGTTGATTATCCATTGAGTAAACATGTTATTACAAATAAACTGCAGCTGTTTGCACTGAATAAAAATGTAATCTTTTAATTCTGGCAATGACCTGTCATATAAAACTTCTAGACACAACTCAGAAAGGTCTATAAAATCTGCCAGGCATCAATACAAGGACACGTTAGTGACTCAAAGAGAAAGAATAATTAATCCTCTGCATTTGACTCATTCTAACTACTTTTAGTGGGCAGCCACAGTGCAGTGGCCTTGGCCAAGGGCAATGGCAGGAGTTTACTGAACCTGACATACATGTCTTTGGTGTGGGAGGAAACCAGAGGACCCAGAGGAAACCAGCACGAATACAGGAACATGCTAGCTCCATGCAGAGAGGACATGAACCCCCCCCCCCTTTTTGAATGTGGAAAGTGCAAGCTCCGTGGAAAATCAGCTCCTGTTTTTATCCTTTTTTTTTTAATGACAGACACAGATATGATGAAAAACATACAAACAACAAATGACAAGTAACCTTACAAATTGACTTAAAAAGAAAACTAACAGTCAACAATTGGAGATGCACATATCAAAACGTACATAATAACAAGCCTTACACCTAAATTTACAAACAAAAATAGACTGTTAAGAATGGAGATAACAAATAGCCTCGTGATAACAGAAACTACTCGCCACAAACATAAGCACATATACGGACATAACTTGTCACGAGGAAGTGAATGCGTCAGTGATTGTGTCAGGGACACTGAGGGAGACAGATGGTTTATTTTTGTTATTATTTTTTATTTTCTGTCCATCGTCATATTGTGCATCTTGAAAAAAGATTTCTTACAGTGACGCGGATGTTCGCTACACTTGAACAGGCATATTTGCGGGTTTAGCCTACAGATGGTACCAATATATTGGAACAATTTAAGTCCCAACGGAATTGTAGAATTGTTCAATAGGGTTAGTACATGTAGGCTACACGTTAAAATTAGGCAAATGTCTACATACAAGGAATGTGTGTCTTTTCTGGGTAACTAATTGACTACAATAAATGAATGCAACCAATGAAAATAAAAAGACTTACTTGAACCAGTAAAAAAAAAAAAAAAAAAAGTGTCAAAAGAGAAAGTGAAACTGTTTCAAACTCAAACGTCATTTTGAAGACGGAGGACAAAGAGGATGCAGTAAAAAAGGAATACAACTGGATAAAAGAACGGAGTAAGTAGTCTGTTTTGGAGTGGGATGGGGAGAATAGAAGCTAGATGAGAAGGGGTGTTTGGAGGAATAGGAATCTGCAACTATGATCGCAATAACGCGTAATTTAGTGAAATAAAACAGGTAATAAAATGGCGCCCGAGGAGTAGACGAGGAGTAATATGTTTTTTTCAAATTCCCCATTTAGGACCAAAAACAAAAAATACCCTTTCAAATGACTTTTAAAAAGTTTAACGTTTATTTTAGCATTTATTTGGTATTTCATGATAATTTCACCTATTTGGATATGACGGAAGTCATGTCGTCAGGCCAAAAAGGAGCAGACATAACATACAAAAACTAGCAGCCCTGGGGTGCAAAACACAAACATACAAAAACAAAAACTAGTAAGCCCTCAGGGCTGCACGTTTTTGTATGTTTGTATTTTGCACCTCAGGGCTGCTCCTTTTTGTTTTTGCATTTTCTTATTGTATTGTTTTGCACTTCAGGGCTGCACATTTTTGTTTTTGTATGTTGCATCTGCACCTCTGGGCCGAAAGTTTTTGTTTTTGCGTTTTCTTCTTCAGAGCCACCGTACGAATTACAACTACTTAGAAACGGAGAACACATGATACAATGACTTTTTGAGATAAAATTGGGCTACTTAAGAAATAATTATCTACTTTCATGACATTGATTTGGGTCGTTTTTGGATGTTTTCCAAGAAGATCTCTCACAAGCATGTTCGTGTATGTAAGGGGATGGTTTATGGGTAAATGTGCGGTCGAAACAGTGACTGGAAGCATGGGTAGTTAACGTTGCCATATGTTTTACAATTTTACATGAAACGCAATAACAGGGATATCAGTCGGCTATAAATTGTCACTAGCATATCGTATACGCCTACAAGCAAAATACATGCATCTCAGGTACTGACTTTATAGGGGGCACAATTATTGGCACCCTTAAATATTGTTAAAAATAAAATCTAACAGAGTGAACTTTACACCAGCATGTATATAAGACATTAAGCTGATCTCAGGCCTAAGGAACTGTGTTGTCCTCTTCCATGGCTTGCTGTTTCACTGGTATATAAAACTGAGGCAGCACGCTTACAAAATCAATTTTTTATCAAAAGCAACAAACTAGCAATTGAAGAAAAAAAAATGGTTGTTGACCTTCAAAAATAAGGAAATGGATCAAAAACTAAACAAAGAAATATACGACTTACTACTGTGAGACCAAATATGAATAATTTCAAAACCCCTGGAGTAGTGTTAAACGTGCCCAGTAGATGGCGCTAGTGTATCTTAGCCAATGTACAGTGAGGTAGATGGTTCAGAGCAAAGAAATATCCAGTGCCCACAGTTGGAGAATTACAGAACTTGGTTGGTTCGGGGGTCACCAAGTTTCTATTAATTGCTACATTAGATGCTCCAAAATTAGATGCTACCTCCATGCCAAAAGGCTATTTGGAATGGCTTCAGGAAAAATGGTTTTACTGGGAGTAATCGACAGTTTCAAGAATCTAAATTGTCTCCTTTGTCTCATCGACTGTGGTCCGGAGAGATGACATTAGAGCTCTTTGGCCAAGCATAGCTGTTATTTCATTTGTGGCCTTTCTGTTAGCTTGAACTAGTCTGCCCATTCTCCTCTGATCTCTCATTAACAATGTGTTTTTTGTTTACCACACCATTCTATGTAAACTCTAGAGGCTGTACTGCATGAAAATCACAGGAGGGCAGCTGTTTCTGTGATGCTGGAACCACCACATCTGGCACCATCCATCTGGCACAGTCAAAGTTGCTTAGATCACACATTTTGCCCATTCTAATAGGTAAGGTGCTGGCCTTTTAACCTATAAATCACAGGTTTGAGTCCCAGGTAGGACACTGCCGTAGTACCCTTGAGCAAGGTACCTAACCTGCATTACTTCAGTATATATCCAGCTGTATGGATGTAATGTAAAAAAATATGTGACAAAGACGTTGTGTAAGTCGCTCTGGGTAGGAGAGTTTGCGAAATGCCTGTAATGTCTATATTGAGTTACAGCCACATAATGTGTGGTTTGGAGTAGCCTATTTGCATTAATGAGGGGGTATTCAGAGTAAATGTGCCGGTATATAACACAAAGGATATAGGTTTAGTGTTAGAGTCTTTATTGTCCCCATGGGGCAGTTTGTACTGCAGCATAGTATATAATAAATAGCAATAACGATATTTATGACAACAGATAAACATTAAAATCACTGCAAAACGTATCACTATAACTTATTAAGAAAGCCAGTGACACCTGGGATAAAAGAGTGTTTGATCTTGTTTGTTTTTAACATAGGGATCATATTTTAAAATAGGGAGCCTACACCGATCAGCCACAACATTAAAACCACCTGCCTAATATTGTGTAGGTCCCCCTCGTGCCGCCAAAACCGCTCTGACCCATCGAGAGTTTTTAAAATCATGTGGGAATAATTCACCCTCTAAAAATATCTTGGCTTTTTATAGCCCTGTAGCAAGTAATAATGTAATAAACTACCAAAAGTGTAATAACTCCCAATAATGTAATCCATTTCAATTTTTTTATGTAGTAAAAACCAATAATGTAATAAGTAGTAGTAGTAGTATTAGTGTACTTAATTGATCCCAGGGGGGGAATTTGCACTGTTGCAGCATAAAAGACAATAAACACAATCAGATACAAATTTACAGTAGATACAAAATGTCAGATACCAATATACAGTAGATACAAATATGTACAGAAATACAAATATACCAGAGGACACCTTCAGAGGTGGAGATGGGTCAGAGCTGTTTTGGCGGCACGAGGGGGACCTACACAATATTAGGTAGGTGGTTTTAATGTTGTGGCTGATCGGTGTATATCTGCGCTCTGAGGGAAGTAATACAAACTGATTGAACAGGGGATGCTGGGAATCCCTCAGAATGGACTGGGCCTTCCTTATAGATCCTATCTGATACAGCTGGGAAGGGTCAGCTGTATCAGATGATCCTGCCAGCTAATTTTACAATGTTGGCCAGTCAACTCTTGTACTTAAGATTTAGGTTACCAAACCAGCAGATCATATTAAAGGTTAAAAGAGATTCAATAAAAGACTTATAAAAGATAGTCATCAGCATTGTGTCCACCTTGAAACTTCGGAGTAATAACTATTAAATGGGGAGAGGAGGTGCTTATGCAACATTGAACAGGTCATTGAAATAAAGGGTTATTGTTGTATGTATTCATATAATAATTTTCTCTCATCCTTGTGGGACAAAGACTTTCATGTTTGTCCTCTGTGGAGGATGTAACATTTCTAGTTATATCTTCAAGCCTTCATGATAGCTTAATTGTCTCTGTGTCTATAATACATTATGGTCTTTAAATGTCATAAATTTGGATGTGAGATTACATGTTCTTGGACCTGGTGGTCTTTCCAATTATTTCCAGAGTTAAGATTAGTTTTTTTTTTCATTTTAGTTTTAGTAATATTAAGTAAAACTGCACTTAGAAAGCATTATTCCTAACTGATTGTATTTTTTTATATTTGCATTTTTATACATTTGTATTACTATATATTGTAACACAAAAAATATAGAAAAAAATGTCATTTTTAACCTATTTTCGCCTGGGTCTCAGGAGGACAAAGCTTAGTTGCTGATATCATTTTAAAATTCTCCAAAACTGCAAAACTGATGTGTTCCTGTCTCCTTAGATAGGGGGCACTGTTTCTAAAATGAATCTCTCAGAGGAGCCAAAGACCAAAGGAGGAACCCTCAGCAGTGAGAGGAAGAGGTACAAATGCATGAATCAGATATTTAATGTGATATGAGTTAGAGCTGCAGTAAGAGGATGAATTTAACTGGAAGCTCTGTCTCCATGTGCTGTGCGTTAGAACTGCAGTTAGAGGATGAGTTTAACTGGAATCTCTGTCTCCATGTTTTGTTCACAGGGTCCAGGTAGAAAGAGCAGGGTCACCTGTACCCAGCTGTGTGTCTCTGAAGAGTGATCCTTCAGTGGATCCTCCACTCACTTTCAAAGGAGAGTTCACAGGTGATCAAAGGTAATTAAATGGGCTTAAATTGACACTACTATTTAACCCCTTAACCCCAAGCATTTAAAAAAGGCGATTTCCCCCTGGTTTGCACTGCTCTTAAAGGTCCAGGAAATTGGATTGTGGTTATATTCCCCAGAAGTGATGACAGATTTTCTTCTTAATGCTTCTTTCACGGTTTTAACCGAATTAGAACCTGTTACGACCCGAAATCCCAGCAGTGTTGCAATAACATAGAGGGCGGAATTGGTCGTAACATTAAACCACCACAACCACAACACCAAGACGCAATCGGCGTGCAGAGGTTTAAAAAGAGAAAATTATGTATTAATACAGAGCTGAGAAGGGTTTCCTAAACTGGCAGTGTCAGTCTCTAATTGAATAGTCATTGACGCGCATTTTGCAGAGCCTGACCGGGCAGCCAGTACAGCGGTCCGAGTCCCCATTGAGGCCGGTTCTCCCCACCAAGTCCAACGGCAGGGGTCCCATGATGTTTTAACGTCCCACGCTGCTAGCTTCTGAACTGCCGGATACAGCGTGCGTCTAATCTAACTTAGAGGTTCTAAGAGGGTAGAGGGAATCTTCAAAGAAGAGCGACAACGGTCGTGGCTTCCGGCGGCAGGTGGATTGTGGGTTCTCTTTACGATGACGGCGTCCAGCTGTTCTATAGGTCAGCATCATTCTCCTATGCGTTGCTCCGCAACGGTCCCCGGTGTCCCCAGCTACGGCCGCGTCTGGTCCGGTCTCCATGGGACGGCAGCGGCGTCCCCGTCTCCACGCATCCTCCAAATCGGTTTCTCCGCGACAGTTGTCGGTGCGTCCTTTCCTACAGCATCCTCCAAGTCAGGTCGCCCGGCAACAGGATGCATGCTCTCCTCCACCTGTATAGGGGAACACAAACAAACACAGCAGTACCCAGAGAAAACCCCCAAAACAGCAACAGCCTTTAAAATAATAATAACCTATAGCACACTGGGACATAACAGAACCATTAAATTGTAATAGACACGATTAGATTATTGCGACCTGTTTAGCAGACATGGGGGGGGTTGGGTGTGTATCCTGCGCTCATTAACATTCATACTTGTAAGACAGGTCATATGTAAACCATTTCTCATCGCTAGCTCGGTTAGAGCTGGATAGAGCAGATTGTCCCATGCAGTACCCAACAAAATGAAAGAAAGCAACATAAACTAGGCGTTCCCATCGTATGATTAAACCTGAAGATTATTCAGCTTGTAATAGCATTGTAACACTGAGCTACTGTACACTAACATTACACTCTATAGCAGTCTCAAACTCTGGACATTACACCCACATAAAGACAGGCTTTGATTCCACGTCTTAGCTTGAAAACATTTAATTGTCGCTAGCTAATGGTAGGCATACTTACCGGTCCAGCACGTTCTGCGAAAAGTACGTTTGTTCAGAGAAAATGGGCAATGCAAATACTAACTGCACTGGTTATTGTAATACTGGAGTGCCTGTGGGCTCCAGAATTAAAACCCTTTTCTTGTAGGTCTCTTCATTTTTAGCAAAAGAAAAGAATGTATTGCTTTCTCCACATCCAGAGAAGGGGCAATGCTTAGGCATTTTCGATTTAGCTTCCCTAGCGTGCACAAAAGTGGCAAGAGCATTATTTACACATTACATGTAGAAATAATTTCACTGGACTTAAGGGTTTTGTTACATAACTAACACCCAATGAACCCTGTCCATTGAAAACCTGGCGTTTAGCCAAGGGGGAGAGCAAGCCAATTTCGGCACAGGCTTTTATTTGTTTTTTCTTTTTTTGTTTTCTGCAATAATCGTTTGAAAGTATTTCTGGGCCATTCGTGAATGTGAAACAGTAATAAAATCACACATCAGCAAAGAATTCACAAATTATTGTGCAGATAACTAAAAGCAGTGAAATGTTGCAATGGATTTTCCAAGACATCCCAAAACCTTTCCAAATTGCACATTTTAGATAACGTTTTGAACAGGTTATCTACACTACAAAATGAGTTTTCTTCTCTCAAAATCACATATTTTGAATGAGGTGAATCGGTTATAACATGTTCTTGGGAGTTAATTTCTTACAGCAGTTAACATTATGCTGAATGTTGAAATACAAATGTTACAGTAGCTGGCAGGAATTAGCAGAAATTATAACAGAAAACTAATATTAGTTTGAGTTGAACTTGCTTTGCTGCTGCTGCCGTTCCTCACTTTGCTAGAGATTTCATCCATTAGAAGCCTTGCAAAAGAAAGAGACAGTCTGTATCTGTCGCTGCTGCAGCGGCTGATTGCAATGTCAGCTGCAAGTGTGTTGTTTACATACCGAACATTCCACTAGTGTTAATTAATGGGAAATTTTCTTGGTAAACATGAATAAAATCTAAATAAAAATGGTAAATATCTCAAAAATATTTGCACTACTGACAAGAAAATCACAAGCAACTAGGTGAAGCTACGAGATAAAAAAGGTAGGTGTTGCTGAAAAACTGTAGGAAGAGTAGCGTACAGGATGTTGACTTGATGTGGAATAAGAAGAAATAATAAGGAGAACACTAAATTCACTTCAGTAAACTTACATGTCCAACAGTAGGGCTCTCACATGGTCTAGAGCACACTCTCCAAACCAATCGGAACTTTCTAAATATGGAAATAATGCCTCTAATTGAGATTTGCTTTTTCAAGCTCTTCAATTACTGTTATCACAGTGCAAAAACCTTTTCTTCGATCCACCATAATTATGAATTAATTTCATAGTACGATGCTAAGCTGTTTTGAGAGCGAGCTCGCTTCAGTCTGCATGCACTCTCTGCTTGTCAGCACAATCTGCATTACGCACAGGGAGTGGAGGCAGATACGCACTTGGGTTACTAGCAAATGGCAGGACCCACAGACAGCAATGAGGGCTCATTTGACAGGTGACAGTCTTGTTTAATTCATTCTGTAACTTGATTGACTTAAAAGTAAACCTATCGCTGTTCTGATAACCAAATGCCTACCGAACAAAATAGTATACGTAAAGACAGCATCGGGTGGTCAGATATGCCGGCCAAGTTTGAGGTGGATGCTTGACAGATTGAGTTGAAAATGGCGCCTAACCTAGCTAATAGTCTCAGCTTGAATATGAGCAGAGGCATTTTGGATTACAGAAACTCTTACATAGACAAAACAGCCATAAAAACATAAGTATGGGATATACCAAAAGTGAATTCGATGTAAGTACATTTCATATGGACATTTAAAAAATATTTCTGAATGATTTATTATGGTGATCTGAGGTGCTGCTCTGACAGCTTAAATGGAATACATTTTCATGCAAAAATAAGAAAGGCAAAGTAACTATGGAAAGTATAAAAAACATGTTTTATGATGTGGGTTAGTGTGCAGTAAGTGATTGGGGGATGGGGAGGCTCCTTTTTCCTTTTATTTTACTGACATCTATTGCCATTAGCGCTGATAAGGGAACGAGTGGTGTTGTTGGCCAAAAAGGAGGCTGTTGCAGCCGTTGAGCTTGAATTTGTGACGTGTTTGTAGCCCCTTTTTTAATAAATTGCAAATCTTTACTTTATCCCCATTCTGTGGGCGCTGCTGCCCATACCACTAGGGGGCAGGAGGGAAATATACCTTTCAATGTCACTGTCACCTTTCAGGTGTAGGTGGGTGTATTATATCACATTCAGGTGTATGTGGGGTTTATTATGTCATCGCCAGATGTGCAGTGACATAGAGCTGTGGTAAGAAGATGAATTTATCTGGAAGCTCTGTCTCTGTGTTTTGTTCACAGGGTCCAGGTAGGAAGAGCAGGGTCACCTGCACCCAGCTGCCTGTCTATGAAGAGTGATTATTCAATAGATCATCCTTTCAATTTCAGAGGAAAGTTCACAGGTGACCAAAGGTAATTAAATCGGCTTAAATTAACACTATTATTTAACCCCGTAACCTCAAGCATTTAAAAAGGCAATTTCCACCCAGTTTGCACTACTCTTAAAGGTCCAGGAAATTGGATTATGTTTATATTCCCCAAAAGTGACAACTGATTGTCTTCATAATACTTCTTTCACGTTTTTAAACAAATTACAACCATTGAATTGAAATATGACTATTAGATTATCGTGACCTGTTCAGCAGACAAGGAGAAGGTGGGTGTGTATCCTGCACTCGTTAACATTCATACATGTAAGACAGGTCATATGTAAACCGATTCTCATCGCTAGCTAGGTGAGAGCTGGTTAGAACAGATTGTCCTATTCGGTACCAGACAAAAAAAAGAAAAAAAGAAAGCAGCATGAACTAGGCTTTACCATCATATACTGTAGTTAAACCTGAAGATCATTCAACTTCTAATAACGTAACACTGAGCTACTGTACACTAACATTGCACTCTATAGCAGTCTCAAACTCCGGACATTACACCCAAATAAAGACAGGCTTTGATTCCACGTGTCTATCCTTGAAAACATTTTCATTGTCGCTAGCTAATGGTAGGCATACTTACCGATCCAGCACGTTCTGCAAAACGTTCTGGGTGAAAATGGGCAATGCAAATACTAACTGCACTGGTTATTGTAATACTGCAGTGCCTGTGGGCTCCAGAAATAAAACCCATTTCTTGTAGGTCTCCACATGTTTGGGAAAAGAAAAAAGTGTATTGCTTTCTCTGCATCCAGAGAAGTGGCAATGCTCAGGTATTTTCAATTTAGCTGGACAGATTGAATTGAAAATGGCGCCTAACCTAGCTAACAGTCTTAGCTTGAATATGAGCAGAGGCATTTTGGATTACAGAAACTCTTACATAGACAAAACAGCCATAAAAACATAAGTATGGGATATACCAAAAGTGAATTCGATGTAAGTACATTTCATATGGACATTTAAAAAATATTTCTGAATGATTTGTTATGGTGATCTGAGGTGCTGCTCTCTGACAGCTTAAATGGAATACATTTTCATGCAAAAATAAGAAAGGCAAAGTAACTATGGAAAGTATAAAAAACATGTTTTATGATGTGGGTTAGTGTGCAGTAAGTGATTGGGGGATGGGGAGGCTCCTTTTTCCTTTTATTTTACTGACATCTATTGCCATTAGCGCTGATAAGGGAACGAGTGGTGTTGTTGGCCAAAAAGGAGGCTGTTGCAGCCGTTGAGCTTGAATTTGTGACGTGTTTGTAGCCCCTTTTTTAATAAATTGCAAATCTTTACTTTATCCCCATTCTGTGGGCGCTGCTGCCCATACCACTAGGGGGCAGGAGGGAAATATACCTTTCAATGTCACTGTCACCTTTCAGGTGTAGGTGGGTGTATTATATCACATTCAGGTGTATGTGGGGTTTATTATGTCATCGCCAGATGTGCAGTGACATAGAGCTGTGGTAAGAAGATGAATTTATCTGGAAGCTCTGTCTCTATGTTTTGTACCCAGCTGTCTGTCTATGAAGAGTGATCGTTCAATAGATCATCCTTTCAATTTCAGAGGAAAGTTCACAGGTGACCAAAGGTAATTAAATCAGCTTAAATTAACACTACTATTTAACCCCTTAACCCCAAGCATTTAAAAAGGCAATTTCCACCCAGTTTGCACTACTCTTAAAGGTCCAGGAAACTTGATTGTTGTTATATTCCCCAGAAGTGACGACAGATTTTCTTCTTAATGCTTCTTTCACGTTTTTAACCGAATTAGAACCATTGAATTGTAATAGACACGGTTAGATTATTGCGACCTGTTTAGCAGACATGTGCAGGTTGGGTGTGTGTCCTGCGCTCATTAACATTCATACTTGTAAGACAGGTCATATGTAAACCATTCCTCATCGCTAGCTCGGTTAGAGCTGGATAGAGCAGATTGTCCCATGCAATACCCAACAAAATGAAAGAAAGCAACATAAACTAGGCGTTCCCATCTTATGATTAAACCTGAAGATTATTCAACTTGTAATAGCATTGTAACACTGAGCTACTGTACACTAACATTACACTCTATAGCAGTCTCAAATTCTGGACATTACACCCAAATAAAGACAGGCTTTGATTCCACGTCTTAGCTTGAAAACGTTTTAATTGTCGCTAGCCAATGGCATCCTTACCGATCCAGCACGTTCTGCGAAAAGTTATTTTGTTCTGAGAAAATGGGCAATGCAAATACTAACTGCACTGGTTATTGTAATACTGGAGTGCCTGTGGGCTCCAGAATTAAAACCCTTTTCTTGTAGGTCTCTTCATTTTTGGCAAAACAAAAGAATGTATTGCTTTCTCCACACCCAGAGAAGTGGCAATGCTTAGGCATTTTCAATTTAGCTTGCTTAGCGTGCTCAAAAGTGGCAAGAGCATTATTTACACATTACATGCACAAAGAATTTCACTGGACGTAAGGGTTTTGTTACATAACTAACACCCAATGAACCCTGTCCATTGAAAACTTGGCGTTTAGCCAAGGGGGAGAGCAAGCCAATTTCTGCACAGGCATTTATTTGTTTTTTCTTTTTTTGTTTTTTGCAATAATCGTTTGAAAGTATTTCTGGGCCATTCGTGAATGTAAAACAATAATACAATGACACATCAGCAAATAATTCACAGATTGTTGTGCAGATAACTAAAAGCAGTGAAATGTTGCAATGGATTTTCCAAGACATCCCAAAACCTTTCCAAATTGCACATTTTAGATAACGTTTTGAAAAGGTTATCTACACTACAAAAAAAGTTTTCTTCTCTCAAAATAACATATTTTGAATAAATAACTGAGGTGAACATGTGTTTGGGAGTTAATTTCTTACAGCAGTTAACATTATGCTGAATGTTGAAATACAAATGTTACAGTAGCTGGCAGGAATTAGCAGAAATTATAACAGAAAACTAATATTAGTTTGAGTTGAACTTGCTTTGCTGCTGCTGCCGTTACTCACTTTGCTAGAGATTTATTTCATCCATTAGAAGCTTTGCAAAAGAAAGAGACGGTCTGTATCTGTCGCTGCTGCAGCGGCTGATTGCAATGTCAGGAGGAGTAGGGTACAGGATGTTGACTTGATGTGGAATAAGAAGAAATAATAAGGAGAACACTAAATTCACTTCAGTAAACTTACATGCCCACCAGTATGGCTCTCACATGGTCTAGAGCACACTCTCCAAACCAATCGGAACTTTCTAAATATGGAAATAATGCCTCTAATTGAGATTTGCTTTTTCAGGCTCTTCAATTACTGTTACCACAGTGAAAAACCCTTTTCTTCGATCCACCATAATTATGAATAAATTTCATAGTACAATGCTAAGCTGTTTTGAGAGCGAGCTCGCTTCAGTCTGCATGCACTCTCTGCTTGTCAGCACAATCTGCATTACGCACAGGGAGCGGAGGCAGATACGCACTTAGGTTACTAGCAAATTGCTGGACCCACAGACAGCAATGAGGGCTCATTTGACAGGTCAATCAATTAATTTTTATTTGTATAACGCTTTTAACAATGGAGCTTCGTCACAAAGCAGCTTTACAGAGATCCCGCCCCCAAAGATTAAGCCTAGGGCAACAGTGGCAAGGAAAAACTCCCTGACTGATAACAGGAAGAAACCTTGAGCAGAACCGGACTCAGAGGGGGAACCCATCTGCCGCAGGCAGGCACCGGTTTGTTATGGGAATGGCTTACATGAAAACAGATAAATTATAATATATAGAATTTATCTGTTTTATAATATAATAACAGCCAATCCAGTATTAATTAAGTCCAAGCAAAGGTGACTCCGGTCACATAGAGAGATGGGCAGGAACACCAATGGGTGGCAGGGTCAGACAGGGGGACAGGCTTGGTGCTACAGCTGAATCAACAGTGGCAGGAGGCGGGGGTGCCCAGCTGGTCTAGCT
Source organism: Anguilla japonica (assembly GCA_025169545.1). Taxonomy (NCBI): domain Eukaryota; kingdom Metazoa; phylum Chordata; class Actinopteri; order Anguilliformes; family Anguillidae; genus Anguilla; species Anguilla japonica. The sequence goes on from CM045898.1 coordinate 736,698, forward strand.
GGTCTAGGGCTGGAGCTCCGGGCCAGGGGGGGTGCTCAGCAAACTTGGGCTAGAGCTCCGGGCAGGTGCCCAGAGCCGAGGAAGATGAAAAAAAAATTGTTAGGGGGTTCAAATGGTAGATTAGCAAGCAGAGCAGAAGAGACAGAGGTGCCTGCGTGCGATAAGGAAAACCCCGGCAGAATAAGGCTGTGGCAGCATAGATAAGGGAAACAGTGGCAGGGGCCAACGCAGCCATGAGGGCAGGCTTGAGACAGTCATCACCAGACCATGACCGGTTCAGCTTAACACAGCACTACCAATGATGATCCAGTGACAGCACAAACCGCTCAGTCCACCAGAGACTCTATAGCTATGCCCGCCACCCACTCCTGCCCCTCAAATATAGGAGAGACTAAAAAGGTACGTTTTGAGCCTAGCTTTAAATAAGGTGATAGTGTCTGCGCCCCGAACATGGGCAGGTGACAGTCTTGTTTAATTCATTCTGTAACTTGACTGACTTATAAGTAAAATCGCTGTTCAGATAACCAAATGCCTGCTGAACAAAATACTATACGTAAAGACAGCATCGGGTGGTCAGATATGCCGGCCAAGTTTCAGGTGGATGCTTGACAGATTGAGTTGAAAATGGCACCTGAACTGGCTAACAGTCTTAGCTTGAATATGAGCAAGGGCATTTCGGATTACAGAAACTCTTACATTGACAAAAGAGCCATAAAGATGCAATTATTGGGTATACCAAAAGTGACTGCAGAGTAAGTACATTACATATGGAATTTTTTTTTTGCGATCAAATTTTTTATTGATTTTGATATAATCATTAGCATCAGCAATACATCATCAAAATGGTTTATGGTCTAAGTAGAGTAGAAAAAAAAACTTCTTTTTTTTCAAAACTTTTCTTCTACTCCACATAGATCATAAACCCTTGAATATAAAAGCGACTAAATAAAATCTATGAGAAATGTAAACGCTATAGTGCTTTTTATCCAGAAAAACCGCAGTTCACTTGTAGGCTATTTGTTTTATCTTTGTGTTATCTTTATGCTGGAATTTAGATCATGTTTGAAATGTTGGTAACATTACAAACTTTAGATAATAATCAGAGGAGTTCTTTCCGTGTGGTGTAGCATGCTTCCTGGTTGCGTCATCACGCTGGGGCAAGAGGACGCGGCGCAACTTCCTATAGGCTTTTGTAGTTTGTTGTAGTTTTTAGTTGCCGCCAGTTTGATTGGGACGATCTATTATTCCCGGGGTTGTGTAGTTCATGGTAAATAATGTGGTTTATGGTGTACCTGAAGTATTTCAATGAAGTGTATTGATTATCTAAATGTGCTAATTATTGATGGTATTTGTTATGGGTTATTTTAAGCTGTTGTAGAACTGTATTTAATTCTTGGTAATTGGTAGGGTCCAAGGGTGGAGAAGCTATTTAAGTGCAGCTACCACCATCATTTGTGGTTGGTTGTTTGTTGGGTGCAGACTGGTCCGAGTCAGTGCAAATTATTATTATTATTATTATTATTATTGAACCTTAAAAACGTAGATACATGTTACATTCTTTTTGTTTTGCAAGTATTTTGTTTGTTTATTTTTATTATTGTTTCACTTTTGTTCACTGTAAATACTGGCATCCTTTTCTCCACCTGTCTAGAAGACAATGAATCTTCCTTTTGCGTCTTCATTTTTGGTCGACATCATTGGTTTTACACCGCCATAAGGTCTGTCCTCCAACACTCCGGGCGCGACGTTTGCCTGCTTCTCCCTTTAGAGCCGGTTGCAATGTGAGCGCGTTTTAGATGCTGTCATCGTTTTCAAGACACATGACCGATGAAATGCATCGTGATTCATTGAAATGCATGTTGGGCAGGCGAAATGCATTATTCATTATTCACCTTAGGTCTAAATAGTTTAAATACCCTCTGGGGCCTTGACTGGGTACGCATGTCCATCCTATCTGCAATCTCTTTGTTCCCTAATGACATCTGTTTTGTACATAAACAACCTATTCCCTTAATGTTGCCTGATACCATATGGCGTCGCTAATTGCAGAGAGGAGAAACACTCTGAACCCATCAGTCCCCCATTTTGAATTGGTGATGAGAAACTCTTTCCCTCACCCACCCACCTACACATAAAGGACAGAGGACAGGATCTATCTGGTCCTAAAAGCCTTACCTAATTTGGTTAACAAGGGTTAATCTCTTACTTCTCTAATTCCTTTCTGGAGGGTGTAATATACCACAATAAGCACAACAGAAATTATTATATTCAAACCCCATGCATTTGGAAAATATTACCCACACATACCCCCCTGGGATCCCACTCCCAGATAGTTCAGAGTCCCATCGCCACCGGGTCACAGCAACCACTTTTCCGGTAGCATCATGATACTCCTCATCGGCCCTCAGAGTGGCCTTGACTGCCTTTGGAGTTGCAACGGAAGCGTTATATTTTTGCCCCAGATTCCTCTATCATTTATACTTGAACTTTTACATCAGGTCCTAGTGACGATGACAGGGCTTGTCTCTGGGAGTGGTGCAAAGCACCCATCCCCCTACTGTGGAAAACTGCTCCTGGGAGAAAGCTACCTGTTTATGGCCGTCACTGATGACATACTGAACGTTGTGTTGTCCTCCTGGCAGAGCCCTATTACCGACAGGGACCCCTCCCCGGCCGTCACCCATGGTGCCATTTTCTGGTTAGTTATGACTGCAGCTCTCGCCCAGCCCGGCACCCGGGATGCGAGCCGGTCTCCTATCGGGGCTGCCACGCCCTGCTGAACTGCATTCCGGGTCGATAACACACCTCCTCTCTGCGGGTGCAAACGTTCTCCCCGAGCAGTGCTTTGTCAAACAATTGGTTACTTTCTAACACATGATGGAGCATAACAGACACAGCTTCTCCAGTATCCTGTGTAGCAGAAGCTAGATGGCGTGTAGTCTGGTTAGATAGAAGTCCCTGCTTTGCCACCAACACCGTACCATCTGCCACCAAATTTTCAGCCTAGTCCCTGTTATTAGAATTTATAGCCATAGAAATTGTGCTTGCTGCTGACCCTGTGACCCCTCCTCATTCAGCAGCATCAGACACCAAGTGCCTGTGTTCTCTGTGTGCTGCAGGATTGTAACAGGCAGATAACTTTTGCAACATATCAGACACTTAACATCTGAATTGATTTTTCTACATGATCATATACAGAATCAACAAAGGGGAGTGTTGGACTGATACTCCTACTAGGGCTGGGAGGGGCTCTCCTTCGGGGACCAGACCAAACTTGGGGCCAGCATACAATTTCAGCCTGGCTTCCCTGGAGGAAAACTTCTGATGGTCAGCTCTCCTTGTAAGTGGATAGCGAATTTATGAATTGCTTCCACTGAGGGGCAGCCATCTTCCTACCGTCCCGCTTCTGTCTTTACCCAGTTTTCCCCATATATCTCATTGTAACTTAATGCAGTCTCCCAGCCCATACCAGTATCAACCCACACCCTCGAATTTTTCCACACTAATACACCAGTAACATTTCTCATAAAAACATTGCAACAGGGGTGATACACCATTTTGTTATGTTTCTAATAACCACGTTTATGACAATAAGCAATACCACACATATCCTTGAGACACCGGAAAGATCCCCATCCAGTGTGATTGCAGTCACGGTCCCACGTGCAACACAGCAGTGATGAGGCTCACCCTTATCTGGTGATGGCAGCAGTGTGGTTGGATTCAACTCTGCCATTTTGCTCAGCATGTCTGCCATGTGTAAAGGTTCAGTTTATAAACAACAAAAGGGCTAGCAGATTAAGTGCACTTTACATTCACACTCAGCCAAGTTTTCCTTTCTTATGTGGCCACCCTTATTGTCAGTGAATATGGGGATGTTGTTTTTGTGCACAGGCCTCTTTATATGTTTTACTCCAAAAAGGTGGTTTATTATGTTATTATCAGATGTTGCCAGTTTATGCGGGCTTCGTGCCTTATCTATGACGCAAGAGGACTAGGAAGAATGCAGCAAACTCCTCGCTCTCAGAACCACATATACACACACATACGCAGATCTGCACAACCATCACACACACACACACAATGGCCTTATGCCTGACGTCCAATCAGCTAATCTCAAATCAGCCTTCTCGAGAACAATGCTCATCAACGTGCCACAAGACACTTGATAGCACAAAAATGCTCCTCAACGTGCCAAACCCAGGAATGACACCGCTGTGTCACACTAGCTTTTCAAAACACAGTGATATTCACAACATGTCCTGTCCATGCTGTTCCTTTACAAAATGATTTAGGAGTCACCTCTAAAATTGGTTCAAGGATTATCGACTCTAGTGAGCGTTATTTATTATCATTTTAATAAAAATGATACTCACCCTCTCGTTGATGCTCATTGATCCAATTCAGAAGATATTTCCAAATCCCATCCTCATCCCCAAACTGTTAGGACCTAGCTTCTTCTCGTGGAATCAAAGTCAGGACGATGCAAGAAATCACTAAGACAACAAACACTTTACTGTAGAAAGTAAAAGTTTATTGTAATCATACTGGCCAGCGGGAATGTCACTGAAACACAACACAAGTTTGCAGTACAGCAACCCGCCCCACACTGGTCTTATGGTCTGGTTTAAATAGCCTCTGGGGCCTTGACTGGGTGCGCGTGTCCATCCTATCTGCAAGGAATCTCTTTGTTCCCTAATGGCATCTGTTTTGTCCCTAAACAACCTATTCCCTTAATGTTGCCTGATACCATATGGCATCACTACTTGCAGAGAGGAGAAACACTCCGAACCCATCACCCCTCCTATCATAAACAAGTATCAGAAGTTTAAGACCTTTAAAATTTGGGGAGAAATTCCAATCCAAATTTTCATTTTTTCTATTAATTTGTATTGGATTACATTGAAGGTTTGTAGTGGGATTATTCAAAAATGGTACAGTGAAATTTCACGAAAATGGGTAGGACATAGAGCAGGACACCATCTGTTATGTACATGTGTCAAAACTTTGAGACCATATAAATTTGTGGAGAAATGCCAATTTTAATTTTTTTCAATTAGCCACTATTGGATTACATAGTTTGGAGTGAGTTTATTTGAAAATGCTTCAGGAATATTTCACCAAAATCAGGTCACTACTACTTCAGAACCTCTTCTGTCATAATTAAGTGTCAAAAGTTTGAGACCTTTAAATTTTGAGGAGAATTTGCCATGCCTTATGATCATTTTTCAATAGGATTTTATTACTGTATTTGTTTATATGGACAGTTTGGAGTTTTATTTGCGTACGGTACAGTGATATTTCATCCACACCATTTCACATGTACATTAGTTCCTGTTCTCTCATACGTACAGTATGTGATGCAACGGTGAGACCATTAGATTTTGAGGAGAAAACAAAATGCATGACACTTATCTGATTTTTCCATATTACAGCTTTAAAAAGACGTGAGAACAGAACATAATTTAAAAAAATAATTTCACATTACCACCATTGTTTAATTTCTCTCCAGCCGTAGCTCACTTTTAGAAACACATTATAACCTTTGCAAACATGTAAGGAAGACTGTGAAAACATTCAATCATATAACACAACCGATTTACGATGGACTGGAATTTTCGAATGGGGAGCTAACTTCAGTGTTGTTTTCTTGTAGTTCTCTTCATTTTTGGGAAAAGAAAAAAGTATATTGCTTTCTCTGCATCTGGAGAAGGGTCAATGCTTAGGCATTTTCAATTTAGCTTGCCTCACCTGCACAAAAGTGGCAAGAGCATTATTTACATAGGTCACACGCCGTGATCACCCTGTTAGGGACAGAAGAGCTGGACACGGAGATGCGGGAATTTCAAACTCCAGAGTTTTATTTTCAATAGTGAGAGAGAGCATATTCAAACACGAACATGAAAAAACCTTCGCCCGTCACCCTCACCTGATCTGGACAAAAACAATAAACTAAAATAACAAAGACAAAATAAATGAAATTATACGAGCGCTTTTCAGCCTTTTCTCTGTTCTGTATGTGCTCTCTCTCACCGTCGTGGGGAATCCCGGTCTCAGACGCCTACTGTGGAAAGAAGCACACTTCTAAATCCTGGATTGATTTGTAACATCATCCAGGTGTGTGTCTGCTTAACCAGTAGGCGTGGTCCTCTAATTGCCCTGAATTCCTCCCGCAAACCGAGCCCTGCCACATCATATTTCATGTAGAAAGACTTTCTTGTTGAAAATGGCACCTGACCTACCTAGCAGTCTTAGCTTGAATATGAGCCGAGGCATTTTGGATTACAGAAACTCTTACATACAATTCAGGCCAAAGGTTTACATACACCTAGGCTAAAGACATTCAAACTCTATTTTTCACAGCTGCACACATTTCATGTTACCATACACTTCCCATGTCAATTAGGGAATCTGTTTTATTTCCATAAAAGGTCATTTCAGAATAATAGCTAAGAGACAGATTTATTTCAGCTTTTATGTACTACATCAGATTTTCAGTGGGTCAAATGTTTTACATACACTTTGTTAGTATTTGGTGGCATTGCCTTTTAATTGCTTAACTTGAATCAAACGCTTGGGGTAGCCTACCACAAGCTGCTCACAGTACTTTGCCGGAATTTTTGCCCATTCCTCCTGACAGAACTGGTGTAACTCAGTCAGGTTTGTGGGCCTCCTTGCTCAGACACGCTTTTCCAGTTCAGTTCACAAATTTACTATGGGATTCAGGTCAGGGCTTTGTGATGCCCACTCCAGTACTTTCACTTTGTTGTTTTTAAGCCATTTTATTACAACTTCGGAGGTATGCTTAGGATCATTGTCCTGCTGGAAGACCCAGTTGCGATAAAGTTTTAACTTTCTAGCTGATGTCTTGAGGTGTTGCTTCAGTATTTCTAGATAATCCTCCTTCCTCATGATACCATCTATTTTCTGAAGTGCACCAGTCCTTTTTCCAGCAAAACACCCCCGCAACATGATGCTGCCACCCCCATGCTTCACAGTTGGGATGGTGTTCTTCGGATTAAAAGCCTCACCCTTTTCCTCCATACTTAGCACTGATGGCCAAACAGTTCAAGTTTTGTTTCATTACATTACAGGCATTTGGCAGACGCTCTTATCCAGAGTGACGTACAACAAAGTGTATAACCATAACCAGGAACAAGTATGACGAAAACCCTAGAGAGAAGTACCGGTCCAAGTGCAGGGAACAACCCCATAGTTCAACTTGGACCCTGAAGGTTAAACTGATTAACACTAACACAAACGAGAACAGCGACAACGCAGTTCATCTGACCAGAGAACACTCCTCCAAAAGGCTAGGTCTTCGTCCTGGTGATCATCTGCAAACTTAATTCTGGCTTTTTTATGCCAGTCTTGGAGTAGGGGCTTCTTCCTTGCACAACAGCCTTTCAGAACATGGCGATGTAGAATTCTCTTAATGGTGGATGTAGATACTTTGGTACCTGATGCCTCCAGCTCCTTCACCAGTTCCTTTGTTGTGGTCTTGAGGTTCAGTTTAATCTTTCGGACCAAAGTTTGTTCAGTCCTGGCAGTTAATTTGTGCCTCTTTCCTGAATGATGCAGTGTCTGTGTGGTCCCAAGATTTTTATATTTGCATACAATTGATTGTACAGGTGCTCGTGGTACCTTCAGTTGTTTGGAAATTGCTCCTATCGAGGAACCGGACTTGTGGAGGTCCACAATTTGTCTTCTGAGTTCTTGCCTGAGTGGCTTGGATTTTCCCATGGTATCAAGGGCAAAAAGGCAGTGGCTCTAAAGGTAGGCCCTTGAATACAGCCTCAGGTGCCAAATAACTCCCAATTAACTCATAATTATGACAATTGACTAATCAGAAGCTTCTAAAAAGTCATGACATCAATTTCTGGAATCTTCCAGACTGTTTCAAGTGACAATGAACTTGGTGTATGTAAAATTTTGACCCTCTGGATTTCGGATATAGTGAATTAAAGCTGAAATAAATCTGTCTAATCCATTGTTTTAAAATGCCTTCTGATGTGAACAAAGTAGATACCCTAATTGACTTGCTAAAAGAAATGTATGGTAACATGACATGTGCAGAGTTGCGAAAAACTGAGTTTGAATATCATTAGCCTGGGTGTATGTAAACTTTTGGCCTCAACTGTAGATCTCTATATCTTTGTATCTGGCTGTCTGTCTGGCTAGAGCTTCTGTCAGGATTGGCAGGGTTGATGAACTGCCCTCAGGCTGTCCTCTTATGATGACAAGGGAGGAAGCGTCGTTATTTTGGTCAAGCAACTCAACGTTTTCTTAACTTTATTCATTATTCGGCTAGCGATTGCGACATTAGCCACTTAGGGCGCTAACTACATAGTTAAGTACCCATTTGTTTAAAGATCTAAATACTCCATAGCACTTCTGTCAATCTACCAGCAGTAGACAGCCAGGTGTCATATAAATTGATTATTTTATATGCGTGTTCATACGCAGGGCAGTAAAGTAAACAAACCAATATAGTGCAGTGTCACTTGTCAGTCTCTTACATTAGTCATGTCTCACAGGTAACCTCTGTACATACAATGATGAATCCCAGTTTGTGTCAATAAACGTTTAATGAAACAACCATCATCCTCATTCATCCAACAAATACTACAACAGGAAGCCTAGCAACTGCAAATGGGTTGGTTATCGGCTAGCCAGCAAGGGATAGGTTCTTAATCAGATGGGTTCTTAACTAGGCCAGCTAATGTTATCTAGTTCTTGGCGTGCTAAGTGGCTAATGTTGCAATCCCCCAGCTAAATAATGAATTAAAAGCTAAGCAAATGTTCCAAATGTTTGAGCACTGGATCAAAATAATGTTCATTTCCCAATATTACTTGCTAAGAGTAGCATTAGGCAGTGCAAAATGGAGCTTTAGACCGTGGACGACACGTGTGCACTTCAGCATGACTACACATTTCTCGCAGGAATCGTAGCCAGTTGACTGTTAACTTCACCGCAGTGGTGATCGGACTTACACGAAGCAAGGGCTAGTGTGATGTTAGCCTTTATTAATCGCAATTCTATGAGGCCGTATGATGTAGCTAGCACATCTGTTTACTGTTACTTGTTCAATGGAATGTTCAAAGTAAAGCTGATCGATTAGTCTAGCCAGCTGACATCTTTATATTTAAAGCCAAGTTCACAGTAAAACACAAGCAGGTCGAATCGCAAAACTGATCATTCCAGGAAGCAACTGGTAGTTCAACATCCAAACTCCTCAAAAATCCCCATCTTCAATTAACTCCCATACAAATTTCTCACAATTTCCCCCCATACCTCCTTTTAAAATCCCCCATCTGTCATTGACCCAAACACATTTTTATTGTAATACTTCCCCAAATAATGTTTTTAATCCCCTACATTTAGGGGAATGTTCCCCAGTCTGACAACCCAGTCATCAACCCTGCTACCCCGACAGCTGTATAGCTATCGATGCTAGGCATATGTATTAATATTTGCTCCTGTGCACAAATTGCTGAGCATAAGATATAGCTAGAAAGCGACAGTTTGTGACAGAGGAATGACTGCAAGTAGGCTATTCACAGTAGTCTAGCTAGCTGTCCCTCTCTAACTAACACATACACATGAGTAAATAAACACATTATGTATTTATGTACTGTGTGTGACAGAAGACTTACTGAGTGTCGCAAGGCTATATGTATTCAGAATGGTCTAACTAGCCCTCGCTAACCAATATAAATGCATATTATCTAAGTATTTATTATGTGTGTGTCAGAGGAATGGAGTGTAGGCTATATGTATTCACAATAGTCTAACAGCTAACATCTTTTATCTTTATTTTAATTTTTTACTTTTTTTTGCGAGGGAACGCCATAATATTTTTTTTAAAAATGTTCTCACCCACGTCTCTTCAGGGGCTAAGTACGTACTAAAATATTTACGTGGATATGTAAATACATGTTTTGGGTTTGGCGGTGAATGGATCTGCTTCAGGTATTAGTGCACACACCAGGGTGCATTACCCTATCTAACAGGGAGTACTATACATCTCCCCTACTAAACAGGAGGGATACCAGTAAACCCCCCAGTATCTAGGAGCAGATCCAAACAACAGGTGATGATGGGGTGGTGGAGGGTGAGCGCAATTCTGAGCAGCAGCAGTGAAGCAGACAAAAGCAGCGCAGGCAAGCAGCAGCACTGAGAGGTCTGATTGGTGGTTTAATAAGGCACTCCACTGGTGATGTGTGCCTGTGATTGGATGGGTTAGAGAAGAGTGTTGTGTGTATGCAATTGGATGATTGTGGAAACGCACGAGTATGCGGTTAATGGAGCCAACCGATTGGTCAGCTGTGATTTTTGAGTTTCCTGACAGAACTTGCTTTGTGCATTCTGTGCGTACCACTCATTCATTTCTAACTCTGATGTGTGTACAAGAGAGAAACTATGCAAATGGTTCAGTACACATTGTGTAAAACAGATTCTTCTGGACAGAGCTGCTGTAAGAGGATGAGTTTAACTGGAAGCTCTGTCTCCATGTGCTGTGAGTTAGAGCTGCAGTAAGAGGATGAGTTTAACTGGAAGCTCTGTCTCCATGTGCTGTGAGTTAGAGCTGCAGTAAGAGGATAAGTTTAACTGGAAGCTCTGTCTCCATTTTCTGTGAGTTAGAGCTGCAGTAAGAGGATGAGTGTAACTGGAAGCTCTGTCTCCATGTTCTGTGATTTAGAGCTGCAGTAAGAGGATGAGTTTAACTGGAAGCTCTGTCTACATGTTTTGTTCACAGGTTCCAGCAGTCACTGAAGTCCAGCTCTTTCAAAGAGAAGAGTTCAGATAAATTATCTTCCGCAAAAAAGGTATGAGATCTTTTTTAATTGGTTGTGTGTTTTCTTTGTGCAGTACATCCATTTGAGTATATATAATGCCTATATATTTTAGTGCAAGGATAATGTTTACAAGTGCCTGACATTGCCCTTAACATTAATAATATATTGCATATTGCATATTTATTATATTTTTATATTATTCATGACCATCTAAAGTGGAATATCATATGAACACAATAAACCAGCTTTTACTTAAACATTTTTAAAAATGCAATAAAAATGCTGTATTTTAATGATCTTAGCGCATGGTCTAAAGTGCATGGTACAAGTGCATTTAGGTTTTGTCCAAACCCACTTATACTCGTTTAACAATGGATTATTGAGCGCAATGTAAGGCACAAGGTTCCAATGGGCTGATCCTACTTAATTTATAGGTGTGTCCTGGGCATAAACATGTGATAAACCAATCAGCATATCATCTCACATTCCTTATAAAAGCCACCTGCACTTGCACCTTGGTGGATTGATAATATAATGGTGGATTTTAAAAGTTTTAGAAAAAACAGATTTACCTCTGTCATAAAAGACCTGTTTCTGTGCGAGTCCATTAAAATTCAGAGATCTGAAAAATGACCATCATGCTCAGTGAATCCCACAGAACATATCTGAAAATAAATTATAAAAAGGTGATTTAAAATGTTGAAATAAATCCAGTATTCGCTGGGCAATGTTGTGGATTTTTTAAATCAAATGAACCATTCTGTGCATAACAGGCTGTAGATGAAGCAGCTCTTCTGCCAGCTGATTCCTCCTCGCCCGTGCTGCTGGGGTATCTCGGTTCATTAATATGCATCAGCACATTCAGTTCAGCATCACGCCTTCTAAAGTCCTATAATGTGTCCTCATTTATGTCTGAGACATCCATGACTTTGGCAACGTTATGCAACACACAACACACCACAAAGTATATGCAGGCCTTCTGAGCGCTGTATTGTAAAGTTCCACCTGACTTATGCTAACATCTGAAGTGTATTTTCAGCATTCCAAACATCCTCTCTATTGGGCTACAGTGCATGGTTTTGTGAGTTTTTGATTGAATGACTATTCACAGACTCTAGGGGGATTCCCCTAGAAGACTGCAGGTATGACTGAGTTGGTCAATATAAAGGAGTCATGTCTTTATCCAGGATAATTTGCAAATACATTTCTAACCTTACATGTAGCATCGCAAAACTTCAATGTTACTGTTCGCATGTATTATGGCCCATTTTATTTGTCATGTGTTCATTTATTATTGTGATGCAGCACACCTCTTCATGTGTTTATTTCACACTGATACAGCACACCTCTTCATGTGTTTATTTCACACTGATACAGCACACCTCTTCATGTGTTTATTTCACACTGATACAGCACACCTCTTCGTGTGTTTATTTCACACTGATACAGCACACCTCTTCATGTGTTTATTTCACACTGATACAACACACCTCTTCGTGTGTTTGTTTCACACTGATGCAGCACACCTCTTCATGTGTTTGTTTCAGTCTCTCCTGCGCACTCTGATGAAGCTGAAGGATGAAAAGCTGAAACTGTTCCAGAGCCATCTGAGTCAGGATTGCCCTGAATGCTGTCTTGAAGATCCTACTTGGCTGGATAAGTTTATGAAGTTTATTAATGAATTGTTTGACAGTCATGAAGCTGATGATTACCCAGAATGCATTGAGAGAATGTACATAGTTGAGAAGATGCTGGAGACCTGTGGTAGTGAGAGGTCTCTGAAGATCACACTCGACATCTTGAGGAACATGAAGCAGAAGGATCTCGCTGATTCACTGGAAAGAGATGAGCGCAGTAAGATCTTTCTTTCATTGCTACTGTGTGTCAATTAGAATTTTGAAACGAGTTTAGATAGCAAATCTAACAGTGATCAATGTTCTGATTTACAGCATCTACACTTTCATAATACTGTTTTACATCGACAATATTAGATACTTTATATAAAAGGCCAATAACATTTATTTATTTTACATTTAAATTTATTAAAACATTGCCTCAAGCTGTGATAACAATGATAAGCAAATGAACAAGATTAAATGTCCCTGAGGGGGGTTTAAAGGCAGAATCTTGTGCTCAAAAACCAGTACCTAGACCACTGTCCCATTAGACAGTCTGCCCTGTGTTTGTATCCAGGGATCAAACTCAGCAATCAGTATAAAAGTATTAGATTATGAGGGCCTCCAGGTGTCTCATGCTGTAAAGAAGCTCGTTCCAAAAGCAAAAGCATGGCCCTGCAACGGGGTGTTTGAGTCCTACTTGTGCTCCTGCAGATGTGCAAACCGAGAATATGACGACCTCTTTATCCTCCTTCGTCGTGGGAAGCACATTTGTACTGCGTCTGCAGTGTGGAAAATAGCAAAATTTCTGCCCTCTCCTCCTGACATCAAGCGAGAGATCCACAAGTTCAGTTGAGAAAAATCTGCATTGGTCGTGCTAAATGGCAAAAATAAATATTTGGTGTTCATAATTTTATTATCAGAAGCAGGATGAAATAAGCTACGAATAATGTTTTGACATTCTGATCAAAATGTATTTCAGCCTATATGATAATAGAAAAAATAATAGATAACCATTGAAGTGATTTCTGTTTTATTTACTCATGAGCAAGCTACAGTGGTGTAGGCAGAAATAAATTATTGGGCTGGCCTGTGAAAAAGTGTCTAGGCCAACCTATCTAGGTTTTTAGGAATACATTTTCTACACGTGCTAGGCCCCGCTCCAGTGCACCTTGGAGCTAATTCTAGGTATGAATTTTTAATCCAAATAAATAAAACTTTTTTTTGCATATGCTGCCTCATGTAGCCTATATCCTGCTGCTGCTTTTTAACTTGTTGGGCCAACACTTTCACTCGAGATTGTTTTCTCAATGTAGCCTTGATCTTTACTGTATGAATACATTTTATTATTTTATGAGTAGTATTATTGATGGAAATTTTATAATTCATAGAACAAGAATGAATGTGCACGTTTTGAATCTGGAGTGACTTAATAGTAAACATGTTGTGAATTTAAAAACAGGGATAGTAACATTTCACTTGGGCTAGTGGAAATCCTTAAGAGTCCCCCCATCTATCAGGCAGCACATTTAGTGACTACATTGCAGTAACATTGCCACAGCGGCCATGAAAAACGTAACTATATAATCCTAGCTTACCATTGACGGCTTGTTGTAGAGGACGTAACGTACAGTATCACAAACTATTTTGGAATTAACTTCCTTATACAGATGACAACACGGCAGCACTACTAGCCTTTTTTTTGCCGTGCACAGTACCATTTATTTATTTTTTATATTCCAGAGTTTTAATTGGCCACAGAACAATGATGACACGCCCAGAAAGCAAATCAAATGCATTACTTAAAAAATCTAACGAGAAAGGGATATCTCGTTTTCAACTTTTCACCCGAAGTACTTTCTCTTTGTGAACACTGGCTGTGTAAATATTATCTCATTAACACGTTTTCAACGTACAAAAATGCCAAGTTACTCAAAAGTATTGATATCAAAATGACGCCAAGTTACGGTACTACAAACAATATAGGCTATCTTGCCTCACCGAAATTACATGTATTTCAAAGCAATGCTACCCAATATTTCCTCAATTCTTTCAAGTCACTTGGCCCTGTGTGTATAAGCATGCACTACATGGACAGGCCAAACATATATGTGGATGGCTCTATCACAGTCAAGATTGATTGAATAGGCGTGTATATGTCCAATTTGTATTGGTATGTATGTATTTCGCTGCCCAGCCTTTCTGTTGCGTGAATGATAGTATGTTTCTTGGTATAATTGTGTGTCCGTACATGTGAATGTAACATGCTGCGAGGGAAATGTCCCCATGGGGATAAAGAAGTTCTCTATGTATGAATGTACAATATGTATTTTACATGCAGTATTTATTGTACGTAGCAAATATACAATAACTTGTACATGTACTCAAATTCAGTTCAGAAGCAAGTATAAACATGTTTTCTGGAGAAATATGCTTCCTGTAGTTACTCAGCAGCAGTTTTGTACATGAATTTCAATGTGTTCAATGAGGAAATTTGAAATATTTGACTCTTTGATCTGACACCAAGTTTGCATGACATTGTAAAATGGTAAGATTACAAAACACAGGGCCAAGTGACTTGAAAAAGTTGAGGAAATATTGGG
The DNA here is from genome assembly GCA_025169545.1 of Anguilla japonica. Lineage (NCBI taxonomy): Eukaryota > Metazoa > Chordata > Actinopteri > Anguilliformes > Anguillidae > Anguilla > Anguilla japonica. The sequence goes on from CM045898.1 coordinate 751,717, forward strand.
TAGCATTGCTTTGAAATACATCTTATGTAATTTCAGTGAGGCAAGATAGCCTATATTGTTTGTAGTACCGTAACTTGGCGTCATTTTGATATCAATACTTTTGAGTAACTTGGCATTTCTGTACGTTGAAAATGTGTTTTTTATGAGATATCATTTCTTTTTTCAAAGCGTTTTATTATGAGAGTGAGAAATGCGAAGTGACCCTGTAAGAAACGGTTGTGGATTATGGCTGTCCTTGTGTGAATTTGTACAGTCTGATGAGCGTGTACTGTTTAGCAGTTTCGGTTTGCTATATATGTAAAACAGTGGCTGTGACAAATGGTGCGGTGGCGTAAGTGTAAACGCAACAGAAACGCAGGTGAAATATGGCCAGTGTATGTACTCACGGATTTGACGGCCATCCAACGAGCATTGAATGAGGGAAGAATCAGTAAGCCCGTAGAATTAGAGCTGATAGTGGAGAATAGGAGCAGATTCATATGTCCCAGCAGGCTTTGCATATGAGAAAATAACAACAGTGTGAGAGAAATTAGGACGAAATGATGAAATTGCGTAGTTGAAACAATATGTTTTTAGCAGAATGGGCATGTAGGTGAAGGTTGACATGATCACAGACTATAGTGCGGAGTAAATAAAATGACCATGAGCGAGCTTAGTTTCCTTATGGAACGGTATAGGCTATATAATAGTCGGTGTAAAACAGCAACTGTTGAAGTGGAGGCTTAAGTAATGTGTGAAGTCTATTGCACTGATGTGCTTTTCTCATGTTCAGTACTAGTAGTTATACTTATGAGTGAGTCATGATTTTAAATGTAATGTTTTAATGGGGAGTTGCAGAACGTACATATGTAGTAATTGTTTGTATGTGGCTAGATAGAGAACAGGGCGAGGTAACATGAATGTAGAAACGTGGCGTTTGCTGATAAGAAGGTTTTGTACGGTAGCCAAGTGAAGAAATATAGTTAGTAGAAATGGCACAGTGGTGAACTGGTGTAACTTTTTAATAAAAGGAATACATTTGCCGTCATGGAATGCATATGAATGGCCGTGAGTGAGTTTTGGTAAAGCAAATATAAAAGCGTAAGAAAACGTTAGTGTAAAAGAGGAAATTATCTGCCTGAGGGCGAGGCGGGATTCATCCTTCAACCGGAGGTTTACCAGTCTGTGACTTTGTTAGTGCAGCACCATGACATAGCTATGCAATGCGTGAAATATCATTAGCAAACCTGTCCGTGATTTTAAAGAAGAACACAGGCCAGTAAGCACAGAAGAGCTCCCGTTGAATCCATATGGCTTTGCAATATTGTAGCCGGTTAATTACTGAACGTGCAGACGGTACGTCATAATGCAGTGTATACGTTTGGTGAACGGCGGGTAGATATGGTGCAAAAGCAATAATTGAGAAGTAGTAGACAATTATTAGTGAGGGTAGAAGCAGGTTAAAGAAACATGTGCCTAGCTGGGCTTGAACTTTCAACCTCATGTTCCCAAGACTGTAACCTTACCCACTAGGCCACAGGCAGATTAGTTGTTAAAACTGGAAATGTTTCAAAGTAGAAAGGTATGGATATTTTGTGTGTGTATGTGAGTTTTTGATTGGGTCGTGAGGGTGAGGATTTGGCTGGTGTCGGTAAAATGTCCAATGGGGAGACATGTTGTTAGTGGGATAGGCGGCAGGAAAAATAAGAATGAGAAGAAGAAGAAGAAGAAGAAGAAGGAAAAAACACAAAATCCCCTTAGTTTGGGACTTTATTGTGTATCATGTGAAGTTGTTTATGAAATCTGTCTGTTGAAATGGGGTCAGAATGTACAGAATTTAATGTTTTTAAGGGCTGAGTGTCTGTGGCTGTTGTGGTTATTTCTGTGGGGGAACCCTGAAAAGTGCCAAACTCTCGGTGCTGTATAGGTATGGGGCATGCCCCCGCCATGCCCCCGCCAAGGTGTAACTTGGCGGGATGGCATACCTGCCATCCCAATATAATAATTTTCTCTCATCCTTCTGGGACAAAGACATTCATGTTTGTCCTCTGTGGAGGATGTAACATTTCTAGTTATATCTTCAAGCCTTCATGATAGCTTAATTGTCTCTGTGTCTATAATACATTATGGTCTTTAAATGTCAGAAATTTGGATGTGAGATTACATGTTCTTGGACCTGGTGGTCTTTCCAATTATTTCCAGAGTTAAAATTAGTTTTTTTTTCATTTTAATTTTAGTAATATTAAGTTAAACTGCACTTAGAAAGCATTATTCCTAACTGATTGTTTTTATTTTTTTATATATGCATTTTTATACATTTTTATTGCTATACATATTATAACACAAAAAATATAGAACAAAAATGTCATTTTTAACCTATTTTCGCCTGGGTCTCAGGAGGACAAAGCTTAGTTGCTGATATCATTTTAAAATGCACCAAAACTGCAGACCGCTCTCTGTTCCTGGCTGGTTCCATCTCTGCACAATGTCTCGGATTCTTAAAGCAGTCACCTTGACTCACTAGCTCATGGCTGACACTAACTGCTTGCTCTCCCCACGGAACCTGCACCAAAGCTTTGCTTCCTTTGAGTCCGTTACCAAAGCGGTCACATGGTTGTGTGTACCGAATGAAGCTTCGGACGTCATTGATCACGTGTTTATAGCAGAAACTAATCAAGCCTCGGCACACTGTTTCTAGTGCACTGTGGTGTTTTTCTGGACACACGCTCCTTCAGTATCAAGGGTAACACCACTCCTTTTGAGATGTCTGTATAGTACATGTTCAGGGCCCATTTAAATTCTGCATTACATCCAGTCAAAACTACACTATATTGTGTGTGTGTGTGTGTCTCTGTGTGTGCAAGCGAGTGTTCAGTGTGTGCTCATGTTGTGTGTTTGCAGGCTAATTTGGGTTGGAAGCCACTTGTGGTCCAGTCTTGTCTGATGTGTTTCTGTCTTTGTAGATAGGGGGCGCTGTTTCTATCTCTCAGAGGAGCCAAAGACCAAAGGAGGAACCCTCAGCAGTGAGAGGAAGAGGTACAAATGCATGAATCAGATATTTAATGTGATATGAGTTAGAGCTGCAGTAAGAGGATGAGTTTAACTGGAAGCTCTGTCTCCATGTGCTGTGAGTTAGAGCTGCAGTAAGAGGATGAGTTAGCGCAGATTGTCCCATGCAGTACCAGAAAAACTGAAAGAAGGCAACATAAACTGGGCATTACCATGGTATAGTTAAACATGATCATTCAACTTGTGATAAAGAGCCATAGAGACACAAGTATTGGATATACCAAAAGTGAATCCAATGTAAGTACATTACATATGGAATTTAAAACTTTTTTCTGAATGATTGTTTTGGTGATCTTAAATGGAATACATTTTTTCATGCAAAAATAAGAAAGACAAAGCAATTATGGAAAGTATAAAAAACATGTTTTATGATGTGGGTTAGTGTGCAATGAGTGATTGGGGGATGGGGAGGTTCCTTTCATTTTACTGACATTTATTGCCATTAGCGCTGATAAGGGAACGAGTGGTGTTGTTTGGCCAAGAAGGAGGCTGTTGCAGCCGTTGAGCTTGAATTTGTGACGTGTTTGTAGCCCCTTTTTTAATAAATTGCAAATCTTTACTTTATCCCCACTCTGTGGGCGCTGCTGCCCATACCACTAGGGGGCAGGAGGGAAATATACCTTCCAGTGTCACTGTCACCTTTCAGGTGTAGGTGGGTGTATTTTGTCACATTCAGGTGTATGTGGGGTTTATTATGTCATCGCCAGATGTGCAGTGACATAGAGCTGTGGTAAGAAGATGAATTTAACTGGAAGCTCTGTCTCTATGTTTTGTTCACAGGGTCCAGGTAGAAAGAGCAGGGTCACCTGCACCCAGCTGTCTGTCTATGAAGAGCGATCGTTCAATGCATCGTCCAATCAGCTTCAGAGGAAAGTTCACAGGTGACCAAAGGTAATTAAATAGGCTTAAACTGACACTACTATTTAACCCCTTAACCCCAACCATTTAAAAAGGCAATTTCCACCTGTTTTGAAGTGCTCTGAAAGGTCCAGGAAACTAGATTGTTGTTATATTCCCCAGAAGTGACGACAGATTTTCTTCTTAATGCTTCCTTCACGTTTTTAACCAAATTAGAACTATTGAATTGTAATAGACACGGTTAGATTATTGCGACATCTTTAGCAGACATGGGCAGGTTGGGTGTGTATCCTGCGCTCATTAACATTCATACTTGTAAGACAGGTCATATGTAAACCGTTTCTCATCGCTAGCTAGGTCAGAGCTGGTTAGAGCAGATTTGTCCCATGCAGTACCCAACAAAATGAAAGAAAGCAACATAAACTAGGCGCTCCCATCGTTTAATTAAACCTGAAAATTATTCAACTTGTTATAGCATTGTAACACTGAGCTACTGTACAGGAACATTACACTCTATAGCAGTCTCAAACTCTGGACATTACACCCACATAAAGACAGGCTTTGATTTAATGGTAGGCATACTTACTCGTCCAGCACGTTCTGCGAAAAGTACTTTTGTTCAGAGAAAATGGGCAATGCAAATACTAACTGCACTGGTTATTGTAATATTGGAGTGCCTGTGGGCTCCAGAATTAAAACCCATTTCTTGTAGGTCTCTTCATTTTTGGCAAAAGAAAAGAATGTATTGCTTTCTCCACATCCAGAGAAGGGGCAATGCTTAGACATTTTCAATTTAGCTTGCCTAGCGTGCACAAAAGTGGCAAGAGCATTATTTACACATTACATGTAGAAAGAATTTCACTGGACTTAAGGGTTTTGTTACATAACTAACACCCAATGAACCCTGCCCATTAAAAACCTGGCGTTTAGCCAAGGGGGAGAGCAAGCCAATTTCGGCACAGGCTTTTATTTGTTTTTCCTTTTTTTGTCTTTTGCAATAATTGTTTGAAAGTATTTCTGGGCCATTCGTGAATGTAAAACAGTAATAAAATGACACATCAGCAAAGAATTCACAGATTGTTGTGCTGATAACTAACACCAGTGAAATGTTGCAATGGATTTTCCAAGACATCCCAAAACCTTTCCAAATTGCAAATTTTAGATAGTGTTTTGAACAGGTTATCTACACTACAAAAGAAGTTTTCTTCTCTCAAAATCGCATATTTTGAATAAATAACTGAGGTGAGTCAGTTCTAGCATGTTTTTGGGAGTTAATATCTTACAGCAATTAACATTATGTTGAATGTTGAAATACACGTTACAGTAGCTGGCAGGAATTAGCAGAAATTATAACAGAAATCTAATATTAGTTTGAGTTGAACTTGCTTTGCAGCTGCTGCCACCGTTACTCACTTTGCTAGAGATTTCATCCATTAGAAGCTTTGCAAAAGACAGAGACAGTCTGTATCTGTCGCTGCGGATGATTGCAACGTCAGCTGCAAGTGTGTTGTTTACATCGTGAACATTCCACTAGTGTTATTTAATGGGAAATTGTCTTGGTAAACATAAATAAAATATAAATAAATATGGTAAATATCTCAAAAATATTTGCACTACTGACAAGAAAAGCACAAGCAACTAGGTGAAGCTACGAGATAAAAAAAAAGGTAGGTCTTGCTGAAAAACTGCAGGAGTAGCGTACAGGATGTTGACTTGATGTGGAATAAGAAGAAATAATAAGGAGAACACTAAATTCACTTCAGTAAACTTACATGCCCACCAGTAGGGCTCTCACATGGTCTAGAGCACGCTCTCCAAACCAATCGGAGCTTTCTAAATATGTAAATAATGCCTCTAATTGAGATTTGCTTTTTCAGGCTCTTCAATTACTGTTATCACAGTGCAAAAACCTTTTCTTTGATCCACCATAATTATGAATTCATTTCAGTACAATGCTAAGCTGTTTTGAGAGCGAGCTCACTTCAGTCTGCATGCACTCTCTGCTTGTCAGCACAATCTGCATTACACACATGGAGTGGAGGCAGATACGCACTTGGGTTACTAGCAAATGGCTGGACCCACAGACAGCAACGAGGGCTCATTTGACAGGTCAATCAATTAATTTTTATTTGTATAGCGCTTTTAACAATAGAGCTTCGTCACAAAGCAGCTTTACAGAGATCCGGCCCCCAAAGATTAAGCCTAGGGCAACAGTGGCATGGAAAAACTCCCTGACTGATAACAGGAAGAAACCTTGAGCAGAACCGGACTCAGAGGGGGAACTCCGGTCACATAGAGAGATGGGCAGGAACACCGATGGGTGGCAGGGTCAGACAGGGGGACAGGCTTGGTGCTACAGCTGAATCAACAGTGGCAGGAGGCGGGGGTGCCCAGCTGGTCTAGCTGGTCTAGCTGGTCTAGGGCTGGAGCTCCGGGCCAGGGGGGGTGCTCAGCAAACTTGGGCTAGAGCTGCAGGCAGGTGCCCAGAGCCGAGGAAGACGAAAAAAAAAGATTGTTGGGGGTTCAAATGGTAGATTAGCAAGCAGAGCAGAAGAGACAGAGGTGCCTGCGTGCGATAAGGAAACCCCAGCAGAATAAGGCTATGGCAGCATAGCTAAGGGAAACAGTGGCAGGGGCCAACGCGGCCATGAGGGCAGGCTTGAGACAGTCATCACCAGACCATGACCGGTTCAGCTTAACACAGCACTACCAATGAAGATCCAGTGACAGCACTAACTGCTCAGTCCACCAGAGCCTCTATAGCTTTGCCCGCCACCCACTCCTGCCCCCCGCATCATTTAGAATAATAGCTAAGAGACAGATTTATTTCAGCTTTTATGTACTATATCAGATTTTCAGTGGGTCAAATGTTTTACATACACTTTGTTAGTATTTGGTGGCATTGCCTTTTAACCCTCCTGTTATGTTGCGGGTCAAATTGACCCTTTTTAAAGTTTGAAAATCTAGGAAAAATACTTTAAAAAATTTTTTCAGTATGAAACTTCTTCTACTGGCCTTAATTAGTGTAATCAACAGTTGAAATGAAAATGGTTCATTTAATGTATTTGCAAACCCCCCCTGCATGTTTATATCACAGAGTTACTGTTCGGGTCAATTTGACCCGGCAGTGAAAGTGGAGGCTAAAAGGGGTCAGAAGTGTCAAATTTAGACCATTTCTTGCTTTGCAGATGTGAGACGTAAGGTATTTCCTACTCCCTCCCACCATATTTCACCCCAATCACACGCACACACACACACACACACACACCCGCATGCACACACGCACACACAGACACACACATACACGTTTGTATTGCTATACTTGTGAGGACTTCCTATTGACTTACATTCATTCCGTAACCTCTAACCCTAACCCTAACCCCAACCAATACATGCCTAACCCTATTCCTAACCCTAAAACAGCCTCTTGAACTTGTGGGGACCAGCAAAAGGTCCCCACCTTGCGTAATTTTCCTCATCCTTCTATTCTTGTGGGGACATTTGGTTCTCACAAAGATAGTAATACATGCTGATACACACACACACACACACATTTCACCCCAATCTAACACACACAAATACACACATACATACAAACACTCTTTCTCCTTATTATCCTCACCTGTAAAGTGCGAGAAAGTGCAGATATGCCGAACTGTTGGTGATCAAGTATAGGGCCCCTCAATTGTCCAAGTTCGTCTCCACAGACACCACAGCCCTAGTGTCTCATGAGCACTCTCCATAAAAATGCCGAAATCAGCACCAGAGAGGACCAGAAACCAAGCATGATCCTAGATTACAATGCCACCAAAGGGGGGGTGGAACAACTTGGACAAAGTAACGGGGTCCTACAGCACCAAGCGAATGACTGCGTGCTGGCCTTTAGGCATCTTTTATAACATAATTGATGTATCGGCCTACAATGCGTTCATCATCTTGATGGAGATTTTTCCTGAGTGGAACGTGTCAAAGCTGTACAAGAGGCGCATCTTCCACGCGGAGCTGGGGAAGGCACTTGTGGTACCGCATATACAACGGAGGTAGCACAAGGACCCCAGCCACTGCAGCCACAGTAAGGGAGATCCAGGAGAGGGCTGCACCTAGTACACCAGTGCCTGGGGTAAGTAAGTGAGTGTGTGGTGTGTGTGTGTGTATGTGCGTGCGAGTGCATGCGTGCATGTCAGGGGATCGGGATCAGCAAAAAGACATAGTAATCATCTCCCTCATCTTTCTAGGTTGCTGCTGGGGGAAGAAGGAAGTGGAAGAGGTGCCAGGTCTGCATGACGTCAAGATGAGCACGACATGTGCGACGTGCAAAATTCATTTGCACAAAGCACAACGTGACGACATGTCACTCGTGTGCTGTGTAGACACACAGATACACACACACACACACATACACACGCCTCGTTCATATTGCTCATCTCTTGTTCATTTTTGTTCATTTCTTCATTTCTAAACATTCTAAACATTACATAAATAAAGTTTACTTTCAATAAAATCCTTATGACTCATTTGGCTTGATTTTAGTGTTCAATTTGACCCTGAACAGAAGAGGTGTCTCATCTCTATTTAGCAACATCACCCCATGAAAAAAAATGTTTAAAAATGTAAAACAAATTTTAAAAAATTAAATGTTATGGAAAACTAGTGTATTTAATATCTAGGTTTTTCCAATATACAGAAAAAAGAGTTTGAACATGTATTTTTTATGAAAAACGAGTGAATTATCCTAATGAAACCATGATCTGTGAGAGGTGAATAACACAATTGCACTAAATTTTGATTGAATTGTTAGCACTGAGGTACCCAAACAATGTTCATTAGGATTTTTTGGTTTCTGACAACTTTTGGATGTTTAAACATGCACCGGGTCACATTGACCCGGGAACATTATTGCTGTACCTAAAAAATGAACAGAACAGGAGGGTTAATTGCTAAACTTGAATCAAACGCTTGGGGTAGTGTACCACAAGCTTCTCACAATACTTTGCTGGAACTTTTACACATTCCTCCTGACAGAACTGGTGTAACTCAGTCAGGTTTGTGGGCCTCCTTGCTCAGACACGCTTTTTCAGTTCAGTCCACAAATTTACTATGGGATTCAGGTCAGGGCTTGGTGATGCCCACTCCAATACTTTCACTTTGTTGTTTTTAAGCCATTTTATTACAACTTTGGAGGTATGCTTAGGATCATTGTCCTGCTGGAAGACCCAGTTGCGACAAAGTTATAACTTTCTAGCTGATGTCTTGAGGTGTTGCTTCAGTATTTCTAGATAATCCTCCTTCCTCATGATACCATCTATTTTCTGAAGTGCACCAGTCCTTTTTCCAGCAAAACATCCCCACAACATGATGCTGCCACCCCCATGCTTCATAGTTGGGATGGTGTTCTTCGGATTAAAAGCCTCACCCTTTTCCTCCATACTTAGCGCTGATCATTATGGCCAAACAGTTCAAGATTTTTTTTCATCTGACCAGAGATCACTCCTCCAAAAGGCTAGGTCTTCATCCTGGTGATCACCTGCAAACTTAATTCTGGCTTTTTTATGGCAGTCTTGGAGTATGGGCTTCTTCCTTGCACAACAGCCTTTCAGGTCATGGCGATGTAGGATTCTCTTATTGGTGGATGTAGATACTTTGGTACCTGATGCCTCCAACTCCTTCACCAGTTCCTTTGTTGTTGTCTTGTGGTTCAGTTTAATCTTTCGGACCAAAGTTTGTTCAGTCCTGGCAGTTAATTTGTGCCTCTTTCCTGAATGATGCAGTGTCTGTGTGGTCCCAAGATTTTTACATTTGCATACAATTGATTGTACAGATGCTCGTGGTACCTTCAGTTGTTTGGAAATTGCTCCTATCGAGGAACCGGACTTGTGGAGGTCCACAATTTGTCTTCTGACTTCTTGCCTGAGTGGCTTGGATTTTCCCATGGTATCAAGGGCAAAAAGGCAGTGGCTCTAAAGGTAGGCCCTTGAATACAGCCACAGGTGCCAAATAACTCCCAAGTAACTCATAATTATGACAATTGGCTAATCAGAAGCTTCTAAAAAGTTATGACATCAATTTCTGGAATCTTCCAGACTGTTTCAAGTGACAATGAACTTGGTGTATGTAAACTTTTGACTCTCTGGATTTTGGATATAGTGAATTAAAGCTGAAATAAATCTGTCTCTAATCCATTGTTTTAAAATGCCTTCTGATGTGAACAAAGTAGATACCTTAATTGACTTGCCAAAATAAATGTATGGTAACATGACAGAGTTGCGAAAAACTGAGTTTAAATATCATTAGCCTGGGTGTATGTAAACTTTTGGCCTCAACTGTAGATCTCTATATCTTTATATCTGGCTGTCTGTCTGGCTAGAGCTTCTGTCAGGATTGGCAGGGTTGATGAACTGCCCTCAGACTGTCCTCTTATGATGACAAGGAAGAAAGCGTTGTTATTTTGATCAAGCAACTCAACGTTTGCTTAACTTTATTCATTATTCAGCTAGCGATTGTGTCATTAGCCACTTAGGGCGGTAACTACATAGTTAAGTACCCACTTGTTTAAAGATCTAAGTGCTCCATAACACTTCTGTCAGTCTACCAGCCTGGACTATTTTATATGCGTGTTCATACGCAGGGCAGTAAAGTAAACAAACCAATATAGTGCAGTGTCACTTGTCAGTCTCTAACATTAGTCATGTCTCACGGGTAACCTCTGTACATACAATGATGAATCCCAGTTTGTGTCAATAAACGTTTAATGAAACAACCATCATCCTCATTCATCCAACAAATACTACAACAGGAAGCCTAGCAACTGCTAATGGGTTGGTTATTTGCTAGCCAGCAAGCGATAGGTTCTTAATCAGATGGGTTCTTAACTAGGCCAGCTAATGTTATCTAGTTCTTGGCGTGCTAAGTGGCTAATGTCGCAATCCCCCAGCTGAATAATGAATTAAAAGCTAAGCAAATGTTGCAAATGTTTGAGCACTGGATCAAAACTAATGACATGTTCATTTCCCAATGTTAGTTGCTTTAGGCAGTGCAAAATGGAGCTTTAGGCAGGCAAGCAGCAGCACTGAGAGGTCTGATTGGTGGTTTAATAAGGCACTCCATTGGTGATGTGTGCCTGTGATTGGATGGGTAAGAGAAGAGTGTTGTGTGTACGCAATTGGATGACTGTGGAAACGCACGAGTATGCGGTTAATGGAGCCAACCGATTGGTCAGCTGCGATTTTTGAGTTTCCGGACAGAACTTTCTTTGTGCATTCTGTGCGTACGACTCATTCATTTCTAACTCTGATGTGTGTACAAGAGAGAAACTATGCAAATGGTTCAGTACACATTGTGTAAAACAGATTCTTCTGGATAGAGCTGCTATAAGAGGATGAGTTTCACTGGAAGCTCTGTCTCCATATGCTGTGAGTTAGAGCTGCAGTAAGAGCATGAATTTAACTGGAAGCTCTGTCTCCCTGTGCTGTGAGTTAGAGGTGCAGTAAGAAGATGAGTTTAACTGGAAGCTCTGTCTCCATGTGCTGTGAGTTAGAGCTGCAGTAAGAGGATGAGTTTAACTGGAAGCTCTGTCTCCATGTGTTTTGAGTTAAAGCTGCAGTTAGAGGATGAGTTTAAATGGAAGCTCTGTCTCCATGTGCTGTGAGTTGGAGCTGCAGTAAGAGGATGAGTTTACTTGGAAGCTCTGTCTCCATGTGCTGTGAGTTTGAGCTGCTGTACAGGAAGAGGATGAGTTTAACTAGAAGCTCTGTGTCCATGTGCTGTGAGTTAGTGCTGTCTCTTAGCTATTATTTTGAAATGACGTCTTATGGAAATAAAGTAGATACCCTAAATGACTTAACACAGAAAATGAATGGTAACATGAAATGTGTGGAGTTGTGAAAAAGTGCCAAGGTGTATGTAAACGTTTGGCCTCAACTGTTTGAGGCATGCCCCACCAAGGCTGAATGGCATACCTGCCATCCCAATTAACCTTAATTCGGGTTGATGTTGCACTCCTTTCCAGCACGATGCAATCCTCAGTGTTAATTTCCTTTAACTGGATGCTGTGTCTTCATGTTTTGTTCACAGAATCCAGGTAGAAAGAGCAGGGTCACCTGTACCTAGCTGTCTGTCTATGAAGAGGGATTGTTCAATGGATCAGCCAATCAAGCTCAGAGGAGAGTTCACAGGTGATCAAAGGTAATTAAAGAGGTTCAAATTGACACTACTTTTTAATCATACTTCAATGTTACTGGCACCATTCAGTTGCATGTGAGCTGTTTTATACAATATTCAGATCTGCAATAACTAAGAGCTGCAGTAAGAGGATGAGTTTAACTGGAAGCTCTGTCTCCATGTGCTGTGAGTTAGAGCTGCAATAAGAGCATGAGTTTAACTGGAAGCTCTGTCTCCATGTGCTGTGAGTTAGAGCTGCAATAAGAGCATGAGTTTAACTGGAAGCTCTCTCTCCATGTGCTGTGAGTTAGAGCTGCAATAAGAGCATGAGTTTAACTGGAAGCTCTGTCTCCATGTGCTGTGATTTTGAGCTGCAGTAAGAGGATGAGTTTAACTGGAAGCTCTGTCTCCACGTGCTGTGAGTTAGAGCTGCAGTAAGAGGATGAGTTTAACTGGAAGCTCTGTCTCCATGTGCTGTGAGTTAGAGCTGCAGTAAGAGGATAAGTTTAACTGGAAGCTGTCTCCATGTGTTTTGAGTTAGAGCTGAAGTAAGGGAATGAGTTTAACTGGAAGCTCTGTCTCCATGTGCTGTGAGTTAGAGCTGCAGTAAGAGGATGAGTGTAATTGGATGCTGTGTCTTCTTGTTTTGTTCACAGGGTCCAGGTAGAAAGAGCAGGGTCACCCGTACCTAGCTGTCTGTCTATGAAGAGTGATTGTTCAATGGATCAGCCAATCAAGCTCAGAGGAGAGTTCACAGGTGATCAAAGGTAATTAAAGAGGTTCAAATTGACACTACTTTTTAATCATACTTCAATGTTACTGGCACCATTCAGTTGCATGTGAGCTGTTTTATACAACATTCAGATCTGCAGTAACTAAGAGCTGCAGTAAGAGGATGAGTTTAACTGGAAGCTCTGTCTCCATGTGCTGTGAGTTAGAGCTGCAGTAAGAGCATGAGTTTAACTGGAAGCTCTGTCTCCATGTGCTGTGAGTTAGAGCTGCAATAAGAGCATGAGTTTAACTGGAAGCTCTGTCTCCATGTGCTGTGAGTTAGAGCTGCAATAAGAGGATGAGTTTAACTGGAAGCTGTCTCCATGTGTTTTGAGTTAGAGCTGCAATAAGAGCATGAGTTTAACTAGAAGCTCTGTCTCCATGTGCTGTGATTTTGAGCTGCAGTAAGAGGATGAGTTTAACTGGAAGCTCTGTCTCCACGTGCTGTGAGTTAGAGCTTCAGTAAGAGGATGAGTTTCACTGGAAGCTCTGTTTCCATGTGCTGTGAATTAGAGCTGCAGTAAGAGGATGAGTTTAATTGGAAGTTCTGTTTCCATGTGTTTTGAGTTAGAGCTGCAGTTAGAGGATGAGTTTAACTGGAAGCTCTGTCTCCATATGCTGTGAGTTAGAGCTGCAGTAAGAGGATGAGTGTAATTGGATGCTGTGCCTTGTTTTGTTCACAGGGTCCAGGTAGAAAGAGCAGGGTCACCCATACCTAGCTGTCTGTCTATGAAGAGTGATTGTTCAATGGATCAGCCAATCAAGCTCAGAGGAGAGTTCACAGGTGATCAAAGGTAATTAAAGAGGTTCAAATTGACAGTACTTTTTAATCATACTTCAATGTTACTGGCACCATTCAGTTGCATGTGAGCTGTTTTATACAATATTCAGATCTGCAGTAACTAAGAGCTGCAGTAAGAGGATGAGTTTAACTGGAAGCTCTGTCTCCATGTGTTTTGAGTTAGAGCAGCAATAAGAGCATGAGTTTAACTAGAAGCTCTGTCTCCACGTGCTGTGATTTTGAGCTGCAGTAAGAGGATGAGTTTCACTGGAAGCTCTGTCTCCATGTGTTTTGAGTTAGAGCAGCAATAAGAGCATGAGTTTAACTAGAAGCTCTGTCTCCACGTGCTGTGAGTTAGAGCTTCAGTAAGAGGATGAGTTTCACTGGAAGCTCTGTTTCCATGTGCTGTGAATTAGAGCTGCAGTAAGAGCATGAATTTAACTGGAAGCTCTGTCTCCCTGTGCTGTGAGTTTGAGGTGCAGTAAGAAGATGAGTTTAAATGGAAGCTCTGTCTCCATGTGCTGTGAGTTTGAGCTGCTGTACAGGAAGAGGATGAGTTTAACTAGAAGCTCTGTGTCCATGTGCTGTGAGTTAGTGCTGTCTCTTAGCTATTATTTTGAAATGACGTCTTATGGAAATAAAGTAGATACCCTAAATGACTTAACACAGAAAATGAATGGTAACATGAAATGTGTGGAGTTGTGAAAAAGTGCCAAGGTGTATGTAAACGTTTGGCCTCAACTGTTTGAGGCATGCCCCACCAAGGCTGAATGGCATACCTGCCATCCCAATTAACCTTAATTCAGGTTGATGTTGCACTCCTTTCCAGCACGATGCAATCCTCAGTGTTAATTTCCTTTAACTGGATGCTGTGTCTTCATGTTTTGTTCACAGAGTCCAGGTAGAAAAAGCAGGGTCACCTGTACCTAGCTGTCTGTCTATGAAGAGGGATTGTTCAATGGATCAGCCAATCAAGCTCAGAGGAGAGTTCACAGGTGATCAAAGGTAATTAAAGAGGTTCAAATTGACACTACTTTTTAATCATACTTCAATGTTACTGGCACCATTCAGTTGCATGTGAGCTGTTTTAAACAACATTCAGATCTGCAGTAAATAAGAGCTGCAGTAAGAGGATGAGTTTAACTGGAATCTCTGTCTCCATGTGCTGTGAGTTAGAGCTGCAGTAAGAGGATGAGTTTAACTGGAAGCTGTCTCCATGTGTTTTGAGTTAGAGCTGAAATAAGAGCATGAGTTTAACTAGAAGCTCTGTCTCCATGTGCTGTGATTTTGAGCTGCAGTAAGAGGATGAGTTTAACTGGAAGCTCTGTCTCCACGTGCTGTGAGTTAGAGCTTCAGTAAGAGGATGAGTTTCACTGGAAGCTCTGTTTCCATGTGCTGTGAATTAGAGCTGCAGTAAGAGGATGAGTTTAATTGGAAGTTCTGTTTCCATGTGTTTTGAGTTAGAGCTGCAGTTAGAGGATGAGTTTAACTGGAAGCTCTGTCTCCATGTGCTGTGAGTTAGAGCTGCAGTAAGAGGATGAGTGTAATTGGATGCTGTGCCTTGTTTTGTTCACAGGGTCCAGGTAGAAAGAGCAGGGTCACCCATACCTAGCTGTCTGTCTATGAAGAGTGATTGTTCAATGGATCAGCCAGTCAAGCTCAGAGGAGAGTTCACAGGTGATCAAAGGTAATTAAAGAGGTTCAAATTGACAGTACTTTTTAATCATACTTCAATGTTACTGGCACCATTCAGTTGCATGTGAGCTGTTTTATACAATATTCAGATCTGCAGTAACTAAGAGCTGCAGTAAGAGGATGAGTTTAACTGGAAGCTCTGTACCAATGTGCTGTGAGTTAGAGCTGCAGTAAGAGGATGAGTTTCACTGGAAGTTCTGTCTCCATGTGCTGTGAGTTAGAGCAGCAATAAGAGCATGAGTTTAACTAGAAGCTCTGTCTCCATGTGCTGTGATTTTGAGCTGCAGTAAGAGGATGAGTTTAACTGGAAGCTCTGTCTCCATGTGCTGTGAGTTGGAGCTGCAGTAAGAGGATGAGTTTAACTAGAAGCTCTGTCTCCATGTGCTGTGAGTTAGTGCTGTCTCTTAGCTATTATTTTGAAATGACGTCTTATGGAAATAAAGTAGATACCCTAAATGACTTAACACAGAAAATGAATGGTAACATGAAATGTGTGGAGTTGTGAAAAAGTGCCAAGGTGTATGTAAACGTTTGGCCTCAACTGTTTGAGGCATGCCCCACCAAGGCTGAATGGCATACCTGCCATCCCAATTAACCTTAATTCGGGTTGATGTTGCACTCCTTTCCAGCACGATGCAATCCTCAGTGTTAATTTCCTTTAACTGGATGCTGTGTCTTCATGTTTTGTTCACAGAGTCCAGGTAGAAAGAGCAGGGTCACCCGTACCTAGCTGTCTGTCTGTGAAGAGTGATTGTTCAATGGATCGTCCAATCAAGCTCAGAGGAGAGTTCACAGGTGATCAAAGGTAATTAAAAAGGTTCAAATTGACTCTACTTTTTAATCATACTTCAATGTTACTGGCACCATTCAGTTGCATGTGAGCTGTTTTATACAACATTCAGATCTGCAGTAATTAAGAGCTGCAGTAAGAGGATGAGTTTAACTGGAAGCTCTGTCTCCATGTGCTGTGAGTTAGAGCTGCAGTAAGATGATGAGTTTAACTGGAAGCTCTGTCTCCATGTGCTGTGAGTTAGAGCTGCAATAAGAGCATGAGTTTAACTGGAAGCTCTGTCTCCATGTGCTGTGATTTTGAGCTGCAGTAAGAGGATGAGTTTAACTGGAAGCTCTGTCTCCACGTGCTGTGAGTTAGAGCTTCAGTAAGAGGATGAGTTTCACTGGAAGCTCTGTTTCCATGTACTGTGAATTTGAGCTGCAGTAAGAGGATGAGTTTAATTGGAAGTTCTGTTTCCATGTGTTTTGAGTTAGAGCTGCAGTTAGAGGATGAGTTTAACTGGAAGCTCTGTCCATGTGTTTTTAGTTAGAGCTGCAGTAAGAGGATGATTTTAACTGGAAGCTCTGTCTTCATGTGCTGTGAGTTAGAGCTGCAGTAAGAGGATGAGTGTAATTGGATGCTGTGCCTTCTTGTTTTGTTCACAGGGTCCAGGTAGAAAGAGCAGGGTCACCTGTACCTAGCTGTCTGTCTATGAAGAGTGATTGTTCAATGGATCAGCCAATCAAGCTCAGAGGAGAGTTCACAGATGATCAAAGGTAATTAAAGAGGTTCAAATTGACACTACATTTTAATCATACTTCAATGTTACTGGCACCATTCAGTTGCATGTGAGCTGTTTTATACAATATTCAGATCTGCAATAACTAAGAGCTGCAGTAAGAGGATGAGTTTAACTGGAAGCTCTGTCTCCATGTGCTGTGAGTTAGAGCTGCAGTAAGAGGATAAGTTTAACTGGAAGCTGTCTCCATGTGTTTTGAGTTAGAGCTGAAGTAAGAGCATGAGTTTAACTAGAAGCTCTGTCTCCATGTGCTGTGATTTTGAGCTGCAGTAAGAGGATGAGTTTATGAGTAAGAGGATGAGTAAGAGGATGAGTTTAACTGGAAGCTCTGTCTCCATGTGCTGTTAGTTAGAGCTGCAGTAAGAGGATGAGTTTAACTGGAAGCTCTGTCTCCATGTGCTGTGAGTTGGAGCTGCAGTAAGAGGATGAGTTTACTTGGAAGCTCTGTCTCCATGTGCTGTGAGTTAGTGCTGTCTCTTAGCTATTATTTTGAAATGACGTCTTATGGAAATAAAGTAGATACCCTAAATGACTTAACACAGAAAATGAATGGTAACATGAAATGTGTGGAGTTGTGAAAAAGTGCCAAGGTGTATGTAAACGTTTGGCCTCAACTGTTTGAGGCATGCCCCACCAAGGCTGAATGGCATACCTGCCATCCCAATTAACCTTAATTCGGGTTGATGTTGCACTCCTTTCCAGCACGATGCAATCCTCAGTGTTAATTTCCTTTAACTGGATGCTGTGTCTTCATGTTTTGTTCACAGAGTCCAGGTAGAAAGAGCAGGGTCACCCGTACCTAGCTGTCTGTCTGTGAAGAGTGATTGTTCAATGGATCAGCCAATCAAGCTCAGAGGAGAGTTCACAGGTGATCAAAGGTAATTAAAGAGGTTCAAATTGACACTACTTTTTAATCATACTTCAATGTTACTGGCACATTCAGTTGCATGTGAGCTGTTTTATACAACATTCAGATCTGCAGTAACTAAGAGCTGCAGTAAGAGCATGAGTTTAACTAGAAGCTCTGTCTCCATGTGCTGTGATGTTAGAGCTGCAATAAGAGCATGAGTTTAACTGGAAGCTCTGTCTCCATGTGCTGTGAGTTAGAGCTGCAATAAGAGCATGAGTTTAACTGGAAGCTCTGTCTCCATGTGCTGTGATTTTGAGCTGCAGTAAGAGGATGAGTTTAACTGGAAGCTCTGTCTCCACGTGCTGTGAGTTAGAGCTTCAGTAAGAGGATGAGTTTCACTGGAAGCTCTGTTTCCATGTACTGTGAATTTGAGCTGCAGTTAGAGGATGAGTTTAACTGGAAGCTGTCTCCATGTGTTTTTAGTTAGAGCTGCAGTAAGAGGATGATTTTAACTGGAAGCTCTGTCTTCATGTGCTGTGAGTTAGAGCTGCAGTAAGAGGATGAGTGTAATTGGATGCTGTGCCTTCTTGTTTTGTTCACAGGGTCCAGGTAGAAAGAGCAGGGTCACCTGTACCTAGCTGTCTGTCTATGAAGAGTGATTGTTCAATGGATCAGCCAATCAAGCTCAGAGGAGAGTTCACAGATGATCAAAGGTAATTAAAGAGGTTCAAATTGACACTACTTTTTAATCATACTTCAATGTTACTGGCACCATTCAGTTGCATGTGAGCTATTTTATACAACATTCAGATCTGCAGTAACTAAGAGCTGCAGTAAGAGGATGAGTTTAACTGGAAGCTCTGTCTCCATGTGCTGTGAGTTAGGGCTGCAATAAGAGCATGAGTTTAACTGGAAGCTCTGTCTCCATGTGCTGTGAGTTAGAGCTGCAATAAGAGGATGAGTTTAACTGGAAGCTGTCTCCATGTGTTTTGAGTTAGAGCAGCAATAAGAGCATGAGTTTAACTAGAAGCTCTGTCTCCACGTGCTGTGAGTTAGAGCTTCAGTAAGAGGATGAGTTTCACTGGAAGCTCTGTTTCCATGTGCTGTGAATTAGAGCTGCAGTAAGAGCATGAATTTAACTGGAAGCTCTGTCTCCCTGTGCTGTGAGTTTGAGGTGCAGTAAGAAGATGAGTTTAAATGGAAGCTCTGTCTCCATGTGCTGTGAGTTTGAGCTGCTGTACAGGAAGAGGATGAGTTTAACTAGAAGCTCTGTGTCCATGTGCTGTGAGTTAGAGCTGTAGTAAGAGGATGAGTGTAATTGGATGCTGTGTCTTCTTGTTTTGTTCACAGGGTCCAGGTAGAAAGAGCAGGGTCACCCGTACCTAGCTGTCTGTCTATGAAGAGTGATTGTTCAATGGATCAGCCAATCAAGCTCAGAGGAGAGTTCACAGGTGATCAAAGGTAATTAAAAAGGTTCAAATTGACACTACTTTTTAATCATACTTCAATGTTACTGGCACCATTCAGTTGCATGTGAGCTGTTTTATACAACATTCAGATCTGCAGTAACTAAGAGCTGCAGTAAGAGGATGAGTTTAACTGGAAGCTCTGTCTCCATGTGCTGTGAGTTAGGGCTGCAATAAGAGCATGAGTTTAACTGGAAGCTCTGTCTCCATGTGCTGTGAGTTAGAGCTTCAGTAAGAGGATGAGTTTCACTGGAAGCTCTGTTTCCATGTACTGTGAATTTGAGCTGCAGTAAGAGGATGAGTTTAATTGGAAGTTCTGTTTCCATGTGTTTTGAGTTAGAGCTGCAGTTAGAGGATGATTTTAACTGGAAGCTCTGTTTTTATGTGCTGTGAGTTAGAGCTGCAGTAAGAGGATGAGTGTAATTGGATGCTGTGCCTTCTTGTTTTGTTCACAGGGTCCAGGTAGAAAGAGCAGGGTCACCTGTACCTAGCTGTCTGTCTATGAAGAGTGATTGTTCAATGGATCAGCCAATCAAGCTCAGAGGAGAGTTCACAGATGATCAAAGGTAATTAAAGAGGTTCAAATTGACACTACTTTTTAATCATACTTCAATGTTACTGGCACCATTCAGTTGCATGTGAGCTGTTTTATACAATATTCAGATCTGCAATAACTAAGAGCTGCAGTAAGAGGATGAGTTTAACTAGAAGCTCTGTCTCCATGTGCTGTGATTTTGAGCTGCAGTAAGAGGATGAGTTTACCTGGAAGCTCTGTCTCCACGTGCTGTGAGTTAGATACAATATTCAGATCTGCAGTAACTAAGAGCTGCAGTAAGAGGATTTAGGATGAGTTTATGAGTAAGAGGATGAGTTTACCTGGAAGCTCTGTCTCCATGTGCTGTGAGTTGGAGCTGCAGTAAGAGGATGAGTTTACTTGGAAGCTCTGTCTCCATGTGCTGTGAGTTAGTGCTGTCTCTTACCTATTATTTTGAAATGACGTCTTATGGAAATGAAGTAGATACCCTAAATGACTTAACACAGAAAATGAATGGTAACATGAAATGTGTGGAGTTGTGAAAAAGTGCCAAGGTGTATGTAAACGTTTGGCCTCAACTGTTTGAGGCATGCCCCACCAAGGCTGAATGGCATACCTGCCATCCCAATTAACCTTAATTCGGGTTGATGTTGCACTCCTTTCCAGCACGATGCAATCCTCAGTGTTAATTTCCTTTAACTGGATGCTGTGTCTTCATGTTTTGTTCACAGAGTCCAGGTAGAAAGAGCAGGGTCACCTGTACCTAGCTGTCTGTCTATGAAGAGTGATTGTTCAATGGATCGTCCAATCAAGCTCAGAGGAGAGTTCACAGGTGATCAAAGGTAATTAAAGAGGTTCAAATTGACACTACTTTTTAATCATACTTCAATGTTACTGGCACCATTCAGTTGCATGTGAGCTATTTTATACAACATTCAGATCTGCAGTAACTAAGAGCTGCAGTAAGAGGATGAGTTTAACTGGAAGCTCTGTCTCCATGTGCTGTGAGTTAGAGCTGCAATAAGAGCATGAGTAACTAGAAGCTCTGTCTCCATGTGCTGTGATTTTGAGCTGCAGTAAGAGGATGAGTTTAACTGGAAGCTCTGTCTCCACGTGCTGTGAGTTAGAGCTGCAGTAAGAGGATGAGTTTAACTGGAAGCTCTGTCTCCATGTGCTGTGAGTTAGAGCTGCAGTAAGAGGATGAGTGTAATTGGATGCTGTGCCTTGTTTTGTTCACAGGGTCCAGGTAGAAAGAGCAGGGTCACCCATACCTAGCTGTCTGTCTATGAAGAGTGATTGTTCAATGGATCAGCCAGTCAAGCTCAGAGGAGAGTTCACAGGTGATCAAAGGTAATTAAAGAGGTTCAAATTGACACTACTTTTTAATCATACTTCAATGTTACTGGCACCATTCAGTTGCATGTGAGCTGTTTTATACAACATTCAGATCTGCAGTAACTAAGAGCTGCAGTAAGAGCATGAGTTTAACTAGAAGCTCTGTCTCCATGTGCTGTGATGTTAGAGCTGCAATAAGAGCATGAGTTTAACTGGAAGCTCTGTCTCCATGTGCTGTGAGTTAGAGCTGCAATAAGAGCATGAGTTTAACTGGAAGCTCTGTCTCCATGTGCTGTGATTTTGAGCTGCAGTAAGAGGATGAGTTTAACTGGAAGCTCTGTCTCCACGTGCTGTGAGTTAGAGCTGTAGTAAGAGGATGAGTGTAATTGGATGCTGTGTCTTCTTGTTTTGTTCACAGGGTCCAGGTAGAAAGAGCAGGGTCACCCGTACCTAGCTGTCTGTCTATGAAGAGTGATTGTTCAATGGATCAGCCAATCAAGCTCAGAGGAGAGTTCACAGGTGATCAAAGGTAATTAAAAAGGTTCAAATTGACTCTACTTTTTAATCATACTTCAATGTTACTGGCACCATTCAGTTGCATGTGAGCTGTTTTATACAACATTCAGATCTGCAGTAATTAAGAGCTGCAGTAAGAGGATGAGTTTAACTGGAAGCTCTGTCTCCATGTGCTGTGAGTTAGAGCTGCAGTAAGAGGATGAGTTTAACTGGAAGCTCTGTCTCCATGTGCTGTGAGTTAGAGCTGCAATAAGAGCATGAGTTTAACTGGAAGCTCTGTCTCCATGTGCTGTGATTTTGAGCTGCAGTAAGAGGATGAGTTTAACTGGAAGCTCTGTCTCCACGTGCTGTGAGTTAGAGCTTCAGTAAGAGGATGAGTTTCACTGGAAGCTCTGTTTCCATGTACTGTGAATTTGAGCTGCAGTTAGAGGGTAGAGGATGAGTTTAATTGGAAGTTCTGTTTCCATGTGTTTTGAGTTAGAGCTGCAGTTAGAGGATGAGTTTAACTGGAAGCTCTGTCCATGTGTTTTTAGTTAGAGCTGCAGTAAGAGGATGATTTTAACTGGAAGCTCTGTCTTCATGTGCTGTGAGTTAGAGCTGCAGTAAGAGGATGAGTGTAATTGGATGCTGTGCCTTCTTGTTTTGTTCACAGGGTCCAGGTAGAAAGAGCAGGGTCACCTGTACCTAGCTGTCTGTCTATGAAGAGTGATTGTTCAAGGATCAGCCAATCAAGCTCAGAGGAGAGTTCACAGATGATCAAAGGTAATTAAAGAGGTTCAAATTGACACTACTTTTTAATCATACTTCAATGTTACTGGCACCATTCAGTTGCATGTGAGCTATTTTATACAACATTCAGATCTGCAGTAACTAAGAGCTGCAGTAAGAGGATGAGTTTAACTGGAAGCTCTGTCTCCATGTGCTGTGAGTTAGAGCTGCAATAAGAGCATGAGTTTAACTAGAAGCTCTGTCTCCATGTGCTGTGATTTTGAGCTGCAGTAAGAGGATGAGTTTAACTGGAAGCTCTGTCTCCATGTGCTGTGAGTTAGGGCTGCAGTAAGACGATAAGTTTCACTGGAAGTTCTGTCTCCATGTGCTGTGAGTTAGAGCAGCAATAAGAGCATGAGTTTAACTAGAAGCTCTGTCTCCATGTGCTGTGAGTTAGAGCTGCAGTAAGAGGATAAGTTTAACTGGAAGCTGTCTCCATGTGTTTTGAGTTAGAGCTGAAGTAAGGGAATGAGTTTAACTGGAAGCTCTGTCTCCATGTGCTGTGAGTTAGAGCTGCAGTAAGAGGATGAGTGTAATTGGATGCTGTGTCTTCTTGTTTTGTTCACAGCGTCCAGGTAGAAAGAGCAGGGTCACCCGTACCTAGCTGTCTGTCTATGAAGAGTGATTGTTCAATGGATCAGCCAATCAAGCTCAGAGGAGAGTTCACAGGTGATCAAAGGTAATTAAAGAGGTTCAAATTGACACTACTTTTTAATCATACTTCAATGTTACTGGCACCATTCAGTTGCATGTGAGCTGTTTTATACAACATTCAGATCTGCAGTAACTAAGAGCTGCAGTAAGAGGATGAGTTTAACTGGAAGCTCTGTCTCCATGTGCTGTGAGTTAGAGCTGCAATAAGAGCATGAGTTTAACTGGAAGCTCTGTCTCCATGTGCTGTGAGTTAGAGCTGCAATAAGAGGATGAGTTTAACTGGAAGCTGTCTCCATGTGTTTTGAGTTAGAGCAGCAATAAGAGCATGAGTTTAACTAGAAGCTCTGTCTCCACGTGCTGTGATTTTGAGCTGCAGTAAGAGGATGAGTTTCACTGGAAGCTCTGTCTCCATGTGTTTTGAGTTAGAGCAGCAATAAGAGCATGAGTTTAACTAGAAGCTCTGTCTCCACGTGCTGTGAGTTAGAGCTTCAGTAAGAGGATGAGTTTCACTGGAAGCTCTGTTTCCATGTGCTGTGAATTAGAGCTGCAGTAAGAGCATGAATTTAACTGGAAGCTCTGTCTCCCTGTGCTGTGAGTTTGAGGTGCAGTAAGAAGATGAGTTTAAATGGAAGCTCTGTCTCCATGTGCTGTGAGTTTGAGCTGCTGTACAGGAAGAGGATGAGTTTAACTAGAAGCTCTGTGTCCATGTGCTGTGAGTTAGTGCTGTCTCTTAGCTATTATTTTGAAATGACGTCTTATGGAAATAAAGTAGATACCCTAAATGACTTAACACAGAAAATGAATGGGTAACATGAAATGTGTGGAGTTGTGAAAAAGTGCCAGGTGTATGTAAACGTTTGGCCTCAACTGTTTGAGGCATGCCCCACCAAGGCTGAATGGCATACCTGCCATCCCAATTAACCTTAATTCAGGTTGATGTTGCACTTCTTTCCAGCACGATGCAATCCTCAGTGTTAATTTCCTTTAACTGGATGCTGTGTCTTCATGTTTTTGTTCACAGAGTCCAGGTAGAAAAAGCAGGGTCACCTGTACCTAGCTGTCTGTCTATGAAGAGGGATTGTTCAATGGATCAGCCAATCAAGCTCAGAGGAGAGTTCACAGGTGATCAAAGGTAATTAAAGAGGTTCAAATTGACAGTACTTTTTAATCATACTTCAATGTTACTGGCACCATTCAGTTGCATGTGAGCTGTTTTATACAATATTCAGATCTGCAGTAACTAAGAGCTGCAGTAAGAGGATGAGTTTAACTGGAAGCTCTGTCTCCATGTGCTGTGATTTTGAGCTGCAGTAAGAGGATGAGTTTAACTGGAAGCTCTGTCTCCACGTGCTGTGAGTTAGAGCTGCAGTAAGAGGATGAGTTTAACTGGAAGCTCTGTCTCCATGTGCTGTGAGTTAGAGCTGCAGTAAGAGGATAAGTTTAACTGGAAGCTGTCTCCATGTGTTTTGAGTTAGAGCTGAAGTAAGGGAATGAGTTTAACTGGAAGCTCTGTCTCCATGTGCTGTGAGTTAGAGCTGCAGTAAGAGGATGAGTGTAATTGGATGCTGTGTCTTCTTGTTTTGTTCACAGGGTCCAGGTAGAAAGAGCAGGGTCACCCGTACCTAGCTGTCTGTCTGTGAAGAGTGATTGTTCAATGGATCAGCCAACCAAGCTCAGAGGAGAGTTCACAGGTGATCAAAGGTAATTAAAGAGGTTAAAATTGACTCTACTTTTTAATCATACTTCAATGTTACTGGCACCATTCAGTTGCATGTGAGCTGTTTTATACAACATTCAGATCTGCAGTAACTAAGAGCTGCAGTAAGAGGATGAGTTTAACTGGAAGCTCTGTCTCCATGTGCTGTGAGTTAGAGCTGCAGTAAGAGGATGAGTTTAACTGGAAGCTCTGTCTCCATGTGCTGTGAGTTAGAGCTGCATAAGAGCATGAGTTTAACTGGAAGCTCTGTCTCCATGTGCTGTGAGTTAGAGCTGCAATAAGAGCATGAGTTTAACTAGAAGCTCTGTCTCCATGTGCTGTGATTTTGAGCTGCAGTAAGAGGATGAGTTTAACTGGAAGCTCTGTCTCCACGTGCTGTGAGTTAGAGCTTCAGTAAGAGGCTGAGTTTCACTGGAAGCTCTGTTTCCATGTACTGTGAATTTGAGCTGCAGTAAGAGGATGAGTTTAATTGGAAGTTCTGTTTCCATGTGTTTTGAGTTAGAGCTGCAGTTAGAGGATGAGTTTAACTGGAAGCTCTGTCTCCATGTGTTTTTTAGTTAGAGCTGCAGTAAGAGGATGATTTTAACTGGAAGCTCTGTCTTCATGTGCTGTGAGTTAGAGCTGCAGTTAGAGGATGAGTTTAACTGGAAGCTCTGTCTCCATGTGTTTTTAGTTAGAGCTGCAGTAAGAGGATGATTTTAACTGGAAGCTCTGTGTCCATGTGCTGTGAGTTAGTGCTGTCTCTTAGCTATTATTTTGAAATGACGTCTTATGGAAATAACGTAGATACCCTAAATGACTTAACACAGAAAATGAATGGTAACATGAAATGTGTGGAGTTGTGAAAGTGCCAAGGTGTATGTAAACGTTTGGCCTCAACTGTTTGAGGCATGCCCCACCAAGGCTGAATGGCATACCTGCCATCCCAATTAACCTTAATTCGGGTTGATGTTGCACTCCTTTCCAGCACGATGCAATCCTCAGTGTTAATTTCCTTTAACTGGATGCTGTGTCTTCATGTTTTGTTCACAGAGTCCAGGTAGAAAGAGCAGGGTCACCCGTACCTAGCTGTCTGTCTATGAAGAGTGATTGTTCAATGGATCGTCCAATCAAGCTCAGAGGAGAGTTCACAGGTGATCAAAGGTAATTAAAGAGGTTCAAATTGACACTACTTTTTAATCATACTTCAATGTTACTGGCACCATTCAGTTGCATGTGAGCTATTTTATACAACATTCAGATCTGCAGTAACTAAGAGCTGCAGTAAGAGGATGAGTTTAACTGGAAGCTCTGTCTCCATGTGCTGTGAGTTAGAGCTGCAATAAGAGGATGAGTTTAACTGGAAGCTGTCTCCATGTGTTTTGAGTTAGAGCTGCAATAAGAGCATGAGTTTAATTAGAAGCTCTGTCTCCACGTGCTGTGAGTTAGAGCTTCAGTAAGAGGATGAGTTTCACTGGAAGCTCTGTTTCCATGTGCTGTGAATTAGAGCTGCAGTAAGAGGATGAGTTTAATTGGAAGCTCTGTCTCCATGTGCTGTGAGTTAGAGCTGCAGTAAGAGGATGAGTGTAATTGGATGCTGTGCCTTGTTTTGTTCACAGGGTCCAGGTAGAAAGAGCAGGGTCACCCATACCTAGCTGTCTGTCTATGAAGAGTGATTGTTCAATGGATCAGCCAATCAAGCTCAGAGGAGAGTTCACAGGTGATCAAAGGTAATTAAAGAGGTTCAAATTGACACTACTTTTTAATCATACTTCAATGTTACTGGCACCATTCAGTTGCATGTGAGCTGTTTTATACAATATTCAGATCTGCAGTAACTAAGAGCTGCAGTAAGAGGATGAGTTTAACTGGAAGCTCTGTACCAATGTGCTGTGAGTTAGAGCTGCAGTAAGAGGATCAGTTTCACTGGAAGCTCTGTCTCCATGTGCTGTGAGTTAGAGCTTCAGTAAGAGGATGAGTTTCACTGGAAGCTCTGTTTCCATGTACTGTGAATTTGAGCTGCAGTAAGAGGATGAGTTTAATTGGAAGTTCTGTTTCCATGTGTTTTGAGTTAGAGCTGCAGTTAGAGGATGATTTAACTGGAAGCTCTGTTTTTATGTGCTGTGAGTTAGAGCTGCAGTAAGAGGATGAGTGTAATTGGATGCTGTGCCTTCTTGTTTTGTTCACAGGGTCCAGGTAGAAAGAGCAGGGTCACCTGTACCTAGCTGTCTGTCTATGAAGAGTGATTGTTCAATGGATCAGCCAATCAAGCTCAGAGGAGAGTTCACAGATGATCAAAGGTAATTAAAGAGGTTCAAATTGACACTACTTTTTAATCATACTTCAATGTTACTGGCACCATTCAGTTGCATGTGAGCTGTTTTATACAATATTCAGATCTGCAATAACTAAGAGCTGCAGTAAGAGGATGAGTTTAACTAGAAGCTCTGTCTCCATGTGCTGTGATTTTGAGCTGCAGTAAGAGGATGAGTTTACCTGGAAGCTCTGTCTCCACGTGCTGTGAGTTAGATACAATATTCAGATCTGCAGTAACTAAGAGCTGCAGTAAGAGGATGAGTTTATGAGTAAGAGGATGAGTTTACCTGGAAGCTCTGTCTCCATGTGCTGTGAGTTAGTGCTGTCTCTTACCTATTATTTTGAAATGACGTCTTATGGAAATGAAGTAGATACCCTAAATGACTTAACACAGAAAATGAATGGTAACATGAAATGTGTGGAGTGTGAAAAAGTGCCAAGGTGTATGTAAACGTTTGGCCTCAAACTGTTTGAGGCATGCCCCACCAAGGCTGAATGGCATACCTGCCATCCCAATTAACCTTAATTCGGGTTGATGTTGCACTCCTTTCCAGCACGATGCAATCCTCAGTGTTAATTTCCTTTAACTGGATGCTGTGTCTTCATGTTTTGTTCACAGAGTCCAGGTAGAAAGAGAGCAGGGTCACCTGTACCTAGCTGTCTGTCTATGAAGAGTGATTGTTCAATGGATCGTCCAATCAAGCTCAGAGGAGAGTTCACAGGTGATCAAAGGTAATTAAAGAGGTTCAAATTGACACTACTTTTTAATCATACTTCAATGTTACTGGCACCATTCAGTTGCATGTGAGCTATTTTATACAACATTCAGATCTGCAGTAACTAAGAGCTGCAGTAAGAGGATGAGTTTAACTGGAAGCTCTGTCTCCATGTGCTGTGAGTTAGAGCTGCAATAAGAGCATGAGTAACTAGAAGCTCTGTCTCCATGTGCTGTGATTTTGAGCTGCAGTAAGAGGATGAGTTTAACTGGAAGCTCTGTCTCCACGTGCTGTGAGTTAGAGCTGTAGTAAGAGGATGAGTGTAATTGGATGCTGTGTCTTCTTGTTTTGTTCACAGGGTCCAGGTAGAAAGAGCAGGGTCACCCGTACCTAGCTGTCTGTCTATGAAGAGTGATTGTTCAATGGATCAGCCAATCAAGCTCAGAGGAGAGTTCACAGGTGATCAAAGGTAATTAAAAAGGTTCAAATTGACTCTACTTTTTAATCATACTTCAATGTTACTGGCACCATTCAGTTGCATGTGAGCTGTTTTATACAACATTCAGATCTGCAGTAATTAAGAGCTGCAGTAAGAGGATGAGTTTAACTGGAAGCTCTGTCTCCATGTGCTGTGAGTTAGAGCTGCAGTAAGAGGATGAGTTTAACTGGAAGCTCTGTCTCCATGTGCTGTGAGTTAGAGCTGCAATAAGAGCATGAGTTTAACTGGAAGCTCTGTCTCCATGTGCTGTGATTTTGAGCTGCAGTAAGAGGATGAGTTTAACTGGAAGCTCTGTCTCCACGTGCTGTGAGTTAGAGCTTCAGTAAGAGGATGAGTTTCACTGGAAGCTCTGTTTCCATGTACTGTGAATTTGAGCTGCAGTTAGAGGATGAGTTTAATTGGAAGTTCTGTTTCCATGTGTTTTGAGTTAGAGCTGCAGTTAGAGGATGAGTTTAACTGGAAGCTCTGTCCATGTGTTTTTAGTTAGAGCTGCAGTAAGAGGATGATTTTAACTGGAAGCTCTGTCTTCATGTGCTGTGAGTTAGAGCTGCAGTAAGAGGATGAGTGTAATTGGATGCTGTGCCTTCTTGTTTTGTTCACAGGGTCCAGGTAGAAAGAGCAGGGTCACCTGTACCTAGCTGTCTGTCTATGAAGAGTGATTGTTCAATGGATCAGCCAATCAAGCTCAGAGGAGAGTTCACAGATGATCAAAGGTAATTAAAGAGGTTCAAATTGACACTACTTTTTAATCATACTTCAATGTTACTGGCACCATTCAGTTGCATGTGAGCTATTTTATACAACATTCAGATCTGCAGTAACTAAGAGCTGCAGTAAGAGGATGAGTTTAACTGGAAGCTCTGTCTCCATGTGCTGTGAGTTAGAGCTGCAATAAGAGCATGAGTTTAACTAGAAGCTCTGTCTCCATGTGCTGTGATTTTGAGCTGCAGTAAGAGGATGAGTTTAACTGGAAGCTCTGTCTCCATGTGCTGTGAGTTAGGGCTGCAGTAAGACGATAAGTTTCACTGGAAGTTCTGTCTCCATGTGCTGTGAGTTAGAGCAGCAATAAGAGCATGAGTTTAACTAGAAGCTCTGTCTCCATGTGCTGTGAGTTAGAGCTGCAGTAAGAGGATAAGTTTAACTGGAAGCTGTCTCCATGTGTTTTGAGTTAGAGCTGAAGTAAGGGAATGAGTTTAACTGGAAGCTCTGTCTCCATGTGCTGTGAGTTAGAGCTGCAGTAAGAGGATGAGTGTAATTGGATGCTGTGTCTTCTTGTTTTGTTCACAGCGTCCAGGTAGAAAGAGCAGGGTCACCCGTACCTAGCTGTCTGTCTATGAAGAGTGATTGTTCAATGGATCAGCCAATCAAGCTCAGAGGAGAGTTCACAGGTGATCAAAGGTAATTAAAGAGGTTCAAATTGACACTACTTTTTAATCATACTTCAATGTTACTGGCACCATTCAGTTGCATGTGAGCTGTTTTATACAACATTCAGATCTGCAGTAACTAAGAGCTGCAGTAAGAGGATGAGTTTAACTGGAAGCTCTGTCTCCATGTGCTGTGAGTTAGAGCTGCAATAAGAGCATGAGTTTAACTGGAAGCTCTGTCTCCATGTGCTGTGAGTTAGAGCTGCAATAAGAGGATGAGTTTAACTGGAAGCTGTCTCCATGTGTTTTGAGTTAGAGCAGCAATAAGAGCATGAGTTTAACTAGAAGCTCTGTCTCCACGTGCTGTGATTTTGAGCTGCAGTAAGAGGATGAGTTTCACTGGAAGCTCTGTCTCCATGTGTTTTGAGTTAGAGCAGCAATAAGAGCATGAGTTTAACTAGAAGCTCTGTCTCCACGTGCTGTGAGTTAGAGCTTCAGTAAGAGGATGAGTTTCACTGGAAGCTCTGTTTCCATGTGCTGTGAATTAGAGCTGCAGTAAGAGCATGAATTTAACTGGAAGCTCTGTCTCCCTGTGCTGTGAGTTTGAGGTGCAGTAAGAAGATGAGTTTAAATGGAAGCTCTGTCTCCATGTGCTGTGAGTTTGAGCTGCTGTACAGGAAGAGGATGAGTTTAACTAGAAGCTCTGTGTCCATGTGCTGTGAGTTAGTGCTGTCTCTTAGCTATTATTTTGAAATGACGTCTTATGGAAATAAAGTAGATACCCTAAATGACTTAACACAGAAAATGAATGGTAACATGAAATGTGTGGAGTTGTGAAAAAGTGCCAAGGTGTATGTAAACGTTTGGCCTCAACTGTTTGAGGCATGCCCCACCAAGGCTGAATGGCATACCTGCCATCCCAATTAACCTTAATTCAGGTTGATGTTGCACTTCTTTCCAGCACGATGCAATCCTCAGTGTTAATTTCCTTTAACTGGATGCTGTGTCTTCATGTTTTGTTCACAGAGTCCAGGTAGAAAAAGCAGGGTCACCTGTACCTAGCTGTCTGTCTATGAAGAGGGATTGTTCAATGGATCAGCCAATCAAGCTCAGAGGAGAGTTCACAGGTGATCAAAGGTAATTAAAGAGGTTCAAATTGACAGTACTTTTTAATCATACTTCAATGTTACTGGCACCATTCAGTTGCATGTGAGCTGTTTTATACAATATTCAGATCTGCAGTAACTAAGAGCTGCAGTAAGAGGATGAGTTTAACTGGAAGCTCTGTCTCCATGTGCTGTGATTTTGAGCTGCAGTAAGAGGATGAGTTTAACTGGAAGCTCTGTCTCCACGTGCTGTGAGTTAGAGCTGCAGTAAGAGGATGAGTTTAACTGGAAGCTCTGTCTCCATGTGCTGTGAGTTAGAGCTGCAGTAAGAGGATAAGTTTAACTGGAAGCTGTCTCCATGTGTTTTGAGTTAGAGCTGAAGTAAGGGAATGAGTTTAACTGGAAGCTCTGTCTCCATGTGCTGTGAGTTAGAGCTGCAGTAAGAGGATGAGTGTAATTGGATGCTGTGTCTTCTTGTTTTGTTCACAGGGTCCAGGTAGAAAGAGCAGGGTCACCCGTACCTAGCTGTCTGTCTGTGAAGAGTGATTGTTCAATGGATCAGCCAACCAAGCTCAGAGGAGAGTTCACAGGTGATCAAAGGTAATTAAAGAGGTTAAAATTGACTCTACTTTTTAATCATACTTCAATGTTACTGGCACCATTCAGTTGCATGTGAGCTGTTTTATACAACATTCAGATCTGCAGTAACTAAGAGCTGCAGTAAGAGGATGAGTTTAACTGGAAGCTCTGTCTCCATGTGCTGTGAGTTAGAGCTGCAGTAAGAGGATGAGTTTAACTGGAAGCTCTGTCTCCATGTGCTGTGAGTTAGAGCTGCAATAAGAGCATGAGTTTAACTGGAAGCTCTGTCTCCATGTGCTGTGAGTTAGAGCTGCAATAAGAGCATGAGTTTAACTAGAAGCTCTGTCTCCATGTGCTGTGATTTTGAGCTGCAGTAAGAGGATGAGTTTAACTGGAAGCTCTGTCTCCACGTGCTGTGAGTTAGAGCTTCAGTAAGAGGATGAGTTTCACTGGAAGCTCTGTTTCCATGTACTGTGAATTTGAGCTGCAGTAAGAGGATGAGTTTAATTGGAAGTTCTGTTTCCATGTGTTTTGAGTTAGAGCTGCAGTTAGAGGATGAGTTTAACTGGAAGCTCTGTCTCCATGTGTTTTTAGTTAGAGCTGCAGTAAGAGGATGATTTTAACTGGAAGCTCTGTCTTCATGTGCTGTGAGTTAGAGCTGCAGTTAGAGGATGAGTTTAACTGGAAGCTCTGTCTCCATGTGTTTTTAGTTAGAGCTGCAGTAAGAGGATGATTTTAACTGGAAGCTCTGTGTCCATGTGCTGTGAGTTAGTGCTGTCTCTTAGCTATTATTTTGAAATGACGTCTTATGGAAATAACGTAGATACCCTAAATGACTTAACACAGAAAATGAATGGTAACATGAAATGTGTGGAGTTGTGAAAGTGCCAAGGTGTATGTAAACGTTTGGCCTCAACTGTTTGAGGCATGCCCCACCAAGGCTGAATGGCATACCTGCCATCCCAATTAACCTTAATTCGGGTTGATGTTGCACTCCTTTCCAGCACGATGCAATCCTCAGTGTTAATTTCCTTTAACTGGATGCTGTGTCTTCATGTTTTGTTCACAGAGTCCAGGTAGAAAGAGCAGGGTCACCCGTACCTAGCTGTCTGTCTATGAAGAGTGATTGTTCAATGGATCGTCCAATCAAGCTCAGAGGAGAGTTCACAGGTGATCAAAGGTAATTAAAGAGGTTCAAATTGACACTACTTTTTAATCATACTTCAATGTTACTGGCACCATTCAGTTGCATGTGAGCTATTTTATACAACATTCAGATCTGCAGTAACTAAGAGCTGCAGTAAGAGGATGAGTTTAACTGGAAGCTCTGTCTCCATGTGCTGTGAGTTAGAGCTGCAATAAGAGGATGAGTTTAACTGGAAGCTGTCTCCATGTGTTTTGAGTTAGAGCTGCAATAAGAGCATGAGTTTAATTAGAAGCTCTGTCTCCACGTGCTGTGAGTTAGAGCTTCAGTAAGAGGATGAGTTTCACTGGAAGCTCTGTTTCCATGTGCTGTGAATTAGAGCTGCAGTAAGAGGATGAGTTTAATTGGAAGCTCTGTCTCCATGTGCTGTGAGTTAGAGCTGCAGTAAGAGGATGAGTGTAATTGGATGCTGTGCCTTGTTTTGTTCACAGGGTCCAGGTAGAAAGAGCAGGGTCACCCATACCTAGCTGTCTGTCTATGAAGAGTGATTGTTCAATGGATCAGCCAATCAAGCTCAGAGGAGAGTTCACAGGTGATCAAAGGTAATTAAAGAGGTTCAAATTGACACTACTTTTTAATCATACTTCAATGTTACTGGCACCATTCAGTTGCATGTGAGCTGTTTTATACAATATTCAGATCTGCAGTAACTAAGAGCTGCAGTAAGAGGATGAGTTTAACTGGAAGCTCTGTACCAATGTGCTGTGAGTTAGAGCTGCAGTAAGAGGATCAGTTTCACTGGAAGCTCTGTCTCCATGT
The DNA here is from genome assembly GCA_025169545.1 of Anguilla japonica. Lineage (NCBI taxonomy): Eukaryota > Metazoa > Chordata > Actinopteri > Anguilliformes > Anguillidae > Anguilla > Anguilla japonica. Next base: position 784,964 of record CM045898.1, read on the forward strand.
GCTGTGAGTTAGAGCTTCAGTAAGAGGATGAGTTTCACTGGAAGCTCTGTTTCCATGTACTGTGAATTTGAGCTGCAGTAAGAGGATGAGTTTAATTGGAAGTTCTGTTTCCATGTGTTTTGAGTTAGAGCTGCAGTTAGAGGATGATTTTAACTGGAAGCTCTGTTTTTATGTGCTGTGAGTTAGAGCTGCAGTAAGAGGATGAGTGTAATTGGATGCTGTGCCTTCTTGTTTTGTTCACAGGGTCCAGGTAGAAAGAGCAGGGTCACCTGTACCTAGCTGTCTGTCTATGAAGAGTGATTGTTCAATGGATCAGCCAATCAAGCTCAGAGGAGAGTTCACAGATGATCAAAGGTAATTAAAGAGGTTCAAATTGACACTACTTTTTAATCATACTTCAATGTTACTGGCACCATTCAGTTGCATGTGAGCTGTTTTATACAATATTCAGATCTGCAATAACTAAGAGCTGCAGTAAGAGGATGAGTTTAACTAGAAGCTCTGTCTCCATGTGCTGTGAGTTAGAGCTGCAGTAAGAGCATGAGTTTAACTAGAAGCTCTGTCTCCATGTGCTGTGATTTTGAGCTGCAGTAAGAGGATGAGTTTACCTGGAAGCTCTGTCTCCACGTGCTGTGAGTTAGATACAATATTCAGATCTGCAGTAACTAAGAGCTGCAGTAAGAGGATGAGTTTATGAGTAAGAGGATGAGTTTACCTGGAAGCTCTGTCTCCATGTGCTGTGAGTTGGAGCTGCAGTAAGAGGATGAGTTTACTTGGAAGCTCTGTCTCCATGTGCTGTGAGTTAGTGCTGTCTCTTACCTATTATTTTGAAATGACGTCTTATGGAAATGAAGTAGATACCCTAAATGACTTAACACAGAAAATGAATGGTAACATGAAATGTGTGGAGTTGTGAAAAAGTGCCAAGGTGTATGTAAACGTTTGGCCTCAACTGTTTGAGGCATGCCCCACCAAGGCTGAATGGCATACCTGCCATCCCAATTAACCTTAATTCGGGTTGATGTTGCACTCCTTTCCAGCACGATGCAATCCTCAGTGTTAATTTCCTTTAACTGGATGCTGTGTCTTCATGTTTTGTTCACAGAGTCCAGGTAGAAAGAGCAGGGTCACCTGTACCTAGCTGTCTGTCTATGAAGAGTGATTGTTCAATGGATCGTCCAATCAAGCTCAGAGGAGAGTTCACAGGTGATCAAAGGTAATTAAAGAGGTTCAAATTGACACTACTTTTTAATCATACTTCAATGTTACTGGCACCATTCAGTTGCATGTGAGCTATTTTATACAACATTCAGATCTGCAGTAACTAAGAGCTGCAGTAAGAGGATGAGTTTAACTGGAAGCTCTGTCTCCATGTGCTGTGAGTTAGAGCTGCAATAAGAGCATGAGTAACTAGAAGCTCTGTGTCCATGTGCTGTGATTTTGAGCTGCAGTAAGAGGATGAGTTTAACTGGAAGCTCTGTCTCCATGTGCTGTGAGTTAGGGCTGCAGTAAGAGGATAAGTTTAACTGGAAGCTGTCTCCATGTGTTTTGAGTTAGAGCTGAAGTAAGGGAATGAGTTTAACTGGAAGCTCTGTCTCCATGTGCTGTGAGTTAGAGCTGCAGTAAGAGGATGAGTTTAACTGGAAGCTCTGTCTCCATGTGCTGTGAGTTAGAGCTGCAATAAGAGCATGAGTTTAACTGGAAGCTCTGTCTCCATGTGCTGTGAGTTAGAGCTGCAATAAGAGCATGAGTTTAACTAGAAGCTCTGTCTCCATGTGCTGTGATTTTGAGCTGCAGTAAGAGGATGAGTTTAACTGGAAGCTCTGTCTCCACGTGCTGTGAATTTGAGCTGCAGTAAGAGGATGAGTTTAATTGGAAGTTCTGTTTCCATGTGTTTTGAGTTAGAGCTGCAGTTAGAGGATGAGTTTAACTGGAAGCTCTGTCTCCATGTGTTTTTAGTTAGAGCTGCAGTAAGAGGATGATTTTAACTAGAAGCTCTGTGTCCATGTGCTGTGATTTTGAGCTGCAGTAAGAGGATGAGTTTAACTGGAAGCTCTGTCTCCATGTGCTGTGAGTTAGGGCTGTCTCTTAGCTATTATTTTGAAATGACGTCTTATGGAAATAACGTAGATACCCTAAATGACTTAACACAGAAAATGAATGGTAACATGAAATGTGTGGAGTTGTGAAAGTGCCAAGGTGTATGTAAACGTTTGGCCTCAACTGTTTGAGGCATGCCCCACCAAGGCTGAATGGCATACCTGCCATCCCAATTAACCTTAATTTGGGTTGATGTTGCACTCCTTTCCAGCACGATGCAATCCTCAGTGTTAATTTCCTTTAACTGGATGCTGTGTCTTCATGTTTTGTTCACAGAGTCCAGGTAGAAAGAGCAGGGTCACCCGTACCTAGCTGTCTGTCTATGAAGAGTGATTGTTCAATGGATCGTCCAATCAAGCTCAGAGGAGAGTTCACAGGTGATCAAAGGTAATTAAAGAGGTTCAAATTGACACTACTTTTTAATCATACTTCAATGTTACTGGCACCATTCAGTTGCATGTGAGCTATTTTATACAACATTCAGATCTGCAGTAACTAAGAGCTGCAGTAAGAGGATGAGTTTAACTGGAAGCTCTGTCTCCATGTGCTGTGAGTTAGAGCTGCAATAAGAGGATGAGTTTAACTGGAAGCTGTCTCCATGTGTTTTGAGTTAGAGCTGCAATAAGAGCATGAGTTTAATTAGAAGCTCTGTCTCCACGTGCTGTGAGTTAGAGCTTCAGTAAGAGGATGAGTTTCACTGGAAGCTCTGTTTCCATGTGCTGTGAATTAGAGCTGCAGTAAGAGGATGAGTTTAATTGGAAGCTCTGTCTCCATGTGCTGTGAGTTAGAGCTGCAGTAAGAGGATGAGTGTAATTGGATGCTGTGCCTTGTTTTGTTCACAGGGTCCAGGTAGAAAGAGCAGGGTCACCCATACCTAGCTGTCTGTCTATGAAGAGTGATTGTTCAATGGATCAGCCAATCAAGCTCAGAGGAGAGTTCACAGGTGATCAAAGGTAATTAAAGAGGTTCAAATTGACACTACTTTTTAATCATACTTCAATGTTACTGGCACCATTCAGTTGCATGTGAGCTGTTTTATACAATATTCAGATCTGCAGTAACTAAGAGCTGCAGTAAGAGGATGAGTTTAACTGGAAGCTCTGTACCAATGTGCTGTGAGTTAGAGCTGCAGTAAGAGGATCAGTTTCACTGGAAGCTCTGTCTCCATGTGCTGTGAGTTAGAGCAGCAATAAGAGCATGAGTTTAACTAGAAGCTCTGTCTCCATGTGCTGTGAGTTAGAGCTTCAGTAAGAGGATGAGTTTCACTGGAAGCTCTGTTTCCATGTACTGTGAATTTGAGCTGCAGTAAGAGGATGAGTTTAATTGGAAGTTCTGTTTCCATGTGTTTTGAGTTAGAGCTGCAGTTAGAGGATGAGTTTAACTGGAAGCTCTGTCTCCATGTGTTTTGAGTTAGAGCAGCAATAAGAGCATGAGTTTAACTAGAAGCTCTGTCTCCATGTGCTGTGAGTTAGAGCTGCAGTAAGAGCATGAGTTTAACTAGAAGCTCTGTCTCCATGTGCTGTGATTTTGAGCTGCAGTAAGAGGATGAGTTTACCTGGAAGCTCTGTCTCCACGTGCTGTGAGTTAGATACAATATTCAGATCTGCAGTAACTAAGAGCTGCAGTAAGAGGATGAGTTTATGAGTAAGAGGATGAGTAAGAGGATGAGTTTAACTGGAAGCTCTGTCTCCACGTGCTGTGAGTTAGATACAATATTCAGATCTGCAGTAACTAAGAGCTGCAGTAAGAGGATGAGTTTAACTGGAAGCTCTGTCTCCATGTGCTGTGAGTTAGAGCTGCAATAAGAGCATGAGTTTAACTGGAAGCTCTGTCTCCATGTGCTGTGAGTTAGAGCTGCAATAAGAGCATGAGTTTTACTGGAAGCTCTGTCTCCATGTGCTGTGAGTTAGAGCTGCAGTATGAGGATGAGTTTACTTGGAAGCTCTGTCTCCATGTGCTGTGAGTTTGAGCTGCTGTACAGGAAGAGGATGAGTTTAACTAGAAGCTCTGTCTCCATGTGCTGTGAGTTAGTGCTGTCTCTTAGCTATTATTTTGAAATGACGTCTTATGGAAATAAAGTAGATACCCTAAATGACTTAACACAGAAAATGAATGGTAACATGAAATGTGTGGAGTTGTGAAAAAGTGCCAAGGTGTATGTAAACGTTTGGCCTCAACTTTTTGAGGCATGCCCCACCAAGGCTGAATGGCATACCTGCCATCCCAATTAACCTTAATTCGGGTTGATGTTGCACTCCTTTCCAGCACGATGCAATCCTCAGTGTTAATTTCCTTTAACTGGATGCTGTGTCTTCATGTTTTGTTCACAGAGTCCAGGTAGAAAGAGCAGGGTCACCCGTACCTAGCTGTCTGTCTATGAAGAGTGATTGTTCAATGGATCAGCCAATCAAGCTCAAAGGAGAGTTCACAGGTGATCAAAGGTAATTAAAGAGGTTCAAATTGACACTACTTTTTAATCATACTTCAATGTTACTGGCACCATTCAGTTGCATGTGAGCTGTTTTATACAATATTCAGATCTGCAATAACTAAGAGCTGCAGTAAGAGGATGAGTTTAACTGGAAGCTCTGTCTCCATGTGCTGTGAGTTAGAGCTGCAATAAGAGCATGAGTTTAACTGGAAGCTCTGTCTCCATGTGCTGTGAGTTAGAGCTGCAATAAGAGCATGAGTTTAACTGGAAGCTCTGTCTCCATGTGCTGTGAGTTAGAGCTGCAATAAGAGCATGAGTTTACCTGGAAGCTCTGTCTCCATGTGCTGTGATTTTGAGCTGCAGTAAGAGGATGAGTTTAACTGGAAGCTCTGTCTCCATGTGCTGTGAGTTAGAGCTGCAGTAAGAGGATAAGTTTAACTGGAAGCTGTCTCAATGTGTTTTGAGTTAGAGCTGAAGTAAGGGAATCAGTTTAACTAGAAGCTCTGTCTCCATGTGCTGTGATTTTGATCTGCAGTAAGAGCATGAGTTTACCTGGAAGCTCTGTCTCCACGTGCTGTGAGTTAGATACAATATTCAGATCTGCAGTAACTAAGAGCTGCAGTAAGAGAATGAGTTTAACTGGAAGCTCTGTCTCCATGTACTGTGAGTTAGAGCTGTCTCTTAGCTATTATTTTGAAATGACATCTTATGGAAATAAAGTAGATACCCTAAATGACTTAACATAGAAAATGAATGGTAACATGAAATGTGTGGAGTTGTGAGAAAGTGCCTAGGTGTATGTAAACTTTTGGCCTCTACTGTAGGAGGCATGCCCCACCAAGGAGTAACTTGGCTGAATGGCATACCTGCCATCCCAATTTACCTTAATTCGGGTTGATGTTGCACTCCTTTCCAGCACGATGCAATCCTCAGTGTTAATTTCCTTTTCTGCGTGACCTTGCTGTACAAATAATGCATTGCGCACGCATGATATCAGCGGACAAGGGATTGTACCATTTTAGGGAGTTCTACACGTACTATTAGGAATTAAATTCTGAGCCTGGCTACATATATGTTCTTAGCTGATCAACTAGCAAATACGCAAGCATAGTTGTTATAGTTAGACTACCTGGCTCAAACAATTCATATTGAGTTTGATGATAAAATGTTGTCTGTTCAACTGGCCTACCACAAGAAATACACCTCACTGAGTCAGCTATGTCAGTGGAGTCACTTGATCAGTGACCCACGGAGACTGTTTCTAATTATTAATCTCTGTATTACGAAACATTCAGCACTTAGTTGCATTGCATTCACGTTAGTCAGTAGCTATGCATTATTAGCCTGCCTTGCTCAGTGAACAAATAACTATTGCCTCATAGAAGAGTAGATACGGATATTCTCCGCCTTTGAAAAATTGACAAAATATCAAGTTTGTCTCTGGTTAATTCATTGCCTCTTTTCTTTTCTGAAGGACACATCAACAGTGAAACACAATCTGCTCTTGTCACATGAATTAAATAAATACAGAAGTATGTCGGTCTGAGCAATCGGTTTGCAGTATTACTAGTTCTACTGCCAGTTAAAAATTTGCCGACTATTTACTGTGAATTTTTGTTTCAAACAGCTCTGGCATGTCAGGAATCTCCCATTTCAGTTGTTCATAAATTAATCATGTCAGATAATTTATGCTGGATTTATTACCATTACTGTAGCCTATATCAAACTTCCATGTAGCCTACTGTTGTAAGACAATGCACCTGTGAATTAAATTACGTTCATTGTTTTACTGCATTGCAAAGGGATGCATTTATCTTATCAACAACAGACCATTCCATTTTGACCAAGATTAGGTTACTTACATGAAATTAAGTGATTAATTTGTCCATAGCCTATTTATGCATTAAAAACAAACACAAAGCTAAAAAGAAAAAGCAAATAGTCTACTATACAGACCAATCTGGTGTGTGCTTATAAATCAATGCATGTGACCAGTTTCTTTTCTATAAATCATTTGGTATAGGGCTGAATTGCACGTATACAATCTTCAAATAGTGACTGTATCAGCAGTGTACTAAAAGTTATTGACTGTTACATTTATGATCCGTTACATTTATACCGACTCTCCCCTATATCCCAAGTGAAACTAACATGGATGACGTTGTTTTTTTTCTTTATTGGCCCACCACCACCCCCTCTTCGGAGGACATCTTTATTAATAGTTATATATTTTACAATATATTCCACATGTCCCCCTAAAGCATACCCACCCAGCCACGCCCCCCCCCCCCCACCCATTACAAAGAGGCAAAACAATGAATAAACATACAAGAACAAAACAAAGGAGAAACAAAAACAAAAACAAAACCAAACAAAAGAGAAACAAACAAAGAAAGCACTGAATTAAACATAAGCATTGGTGGTAGTTAATGGGAGAGTTTATGTGCTGATGTAGGGGATATGAGATCAGGGAGTAAGATGGTGAGAGGAAGAGAATAAGATTTTGGTGTGAGATTGTAATATGTGTCTGTGTGCGTGTGTGTGTGCTGGTGTTAGTGGGCAGTGATGTGCAGTCAGGGTAGGCAAGGTAGGCAGTGCCTACCCTGTGAAAATCACTGAATGGAGCTTTTCTGAAATAAAGACATTTTAAAAAACTTGTATGTATTTTTTGTGCTTTTTATGTTCTTTCTCTGTATAGTTGCAATGGTCTTAAGATTTTTGATTAGAAAATATCCGCTAACGCTGCTTTAAATATGAAGAGAATGCTGGAGGATAGGCAGCCCCTGTCTCTGCTTTTTTCCCCATTCAATCTAAAGGCGAGTCTCAGAGCTCTTTCGCACATGCGCTCTTTGATTAATATATACGACACAGTTAACGTAAAAAAGCAGAGCTGTTGACTATGGAATACCATTTAAGTCAATATTAAATAAATAAATAAATACATAAATAAATAAATAAGCCTATGAAATAAATAAATATGGCTATGAAATAAGTCCTGAAATAAATAAATGAGGCAATAAATATATAAATACATGCAAATGTAAATAATGAATGAGTCATTATAGTTCAATAAATAAATAAATAGGTTTTTATTTCAAAATGGCATTTTTCAAAGGACTACTTTTATTTATTTCAGGTGACTTATTTCATAATTCAACATTTATTTATTTCATGCCACATTTATTTATTTCCATCTGTTATATTCAAATGAATGGGATGTGGTTATCTCACAGATTTAGACCAGAAATTTCCAATTTGCTCTATCAAATGCATCTAATGCTACAATTATTGCTTTCATTTTGTTTTGTTTTATTACATTCATCAGATTAAATAATCTGTGCATGTTATTTGATGAGTGTCTTCCTTTGATGAATCTGGTTCGATCTGGATGGATTAGTGATGGTTTACAGTTTCAATTCGGGTGGCTAGCGCTTTGCTGATGATTTTGAGATCTGTGTTGATAAGTGATAGGGGGCGGTGGCTGGAGCAGAGAGTTGGGTCTTTGTCAGGTTTTAGTAGTACTGAAAGGAGGGCTGTGTTCATGTGTGGTGGAATTGTTGAGTTATGTTTAATATTAAGTACCATTCTGAAAAACAGTGGTGAGACTGTATTCCAAAAATGTTTAAAGAACTCAGCAGGAAAGCCATCAGGACCTGGAGCTTTATTGTTTGGCATCTTATTGAGTGCTGTATGGAGTTCATTAGGTGTTAATGGTGTGTCTGGTTCATCTGCTTGTTCCTTATTAAGTCAGGGTAATTCTATGTTACTGAGGAAGGGGTTAATATCTATTGAATTGGGTTCTTTGTCAGGGGTGTATAATTTGCATCATTTATGTCTTTGGGTAATTGCATGGTGTTTCCTGCCGAGTTTCTTATAATTGGTATAATTGATTTTTTTTATTTCATTTGAGTTGATTTGCCAGATATCTTCCTGATTTGTTGTTGTATTCAAAATGAGCATGTCTGAGTCTATGTATCAGGAATTGGGTTTTGTTGTTTATGATATTGTTGAGCTGTAAATTCCTAAATTCTAGTTTCTGTCAATTCCTTCTGAACTTGTTCTGTGGGATTTTTAGCATATGTGTCATCCAGTTCTTTGGATTTTTGTTCCAGATTTTTTTTGAATTCCTGTTCCTTTTTTTCTTGTATGATGAGTATGATATAATTTTTCCTCTCCGTACTACTTTTGCTGTATCCCAAAGTAATGTGGGTGAAATTTCCGAAGAATCATTTATTTCCATGAAGGATGCCCACTCTTTTGTGAAAAGTGTATTGAAATCAGGATCTTTAAGTAAAGAAGTATTAAATCTCCATCTGGTGATGGATTGTTTGAGTTGTTTGGTGTTTAGATTGAATGATACAGGGGCATGATCACTGATTATGATGGGATGAATTTTGGAACCTGAAATATCAGATATGATCGAGTTACTGGTGAGAAAGAAGTCAGTACGAGAGAATGATTGTTGGGGCGGTGAAAAATATGAATATTCTCTGATTAATGGGTTTTTCAGTCGCCAACTATCGCCAAGACCAAAATCGCTCATGTATTGCTTTAATATTTCTGTGGAATGCCAGTTCCTAGAATAAACAGAGGTGGATGATCTGTCTAAAGTGGGATTAATAACTGTATTGAAGTCGCCTCCAATTATGATTGTAGAATTTGAAAAGTTGGATAGTGAGTCGAAAAATGTATGGGAGAAAGCAGAGTCGTCAGTGTTGGGTCCGTATGTTTGCAATGGTGAAATTGTTGTTGTTAATGGTGGCGTTGATGATAACATATCACCCTTCAGGGTCAGTGACGGTAGCGTTATGGATTAATGGAATTTTTTTGTTTTGACACGCCTCGTTTCTTAGAATTGTAAGTTGATGAGTATACTTGATTAAATTGTGGGGTTTCCCATTTCTGATTTTCAGATTCTGTGAGTTTCTTGTATCAGGCATATGTCTGCTTGTAATTTGATCAGGTGGTTTATAATTTTATTTCTCTTTGCCTGTGTGCTAATCCCGCAGATGTTCCAGGTTACAAATTTGAGTGAACTCATTGATGTGGCTTAGGGTCAATTTTATAGCTCTGTGTTGTGCGTATAAATTTGTGTGTGTTAGGGATATGTAGTGGGTATGGATATAAAAAAAATATAAAAAAAATTATTATGGTGAGTGTGTGGTGTATCGTTCCTTTTACCCTGATACATATAAAGATTTTAAAAAAAAAGAAAAAGTAGAATCAACACAAATGCCATACCCGCCAGCAGTCATGCGACAGGTGAGAAACAAAAACAAAATGGTGGACATAATTAGATAAGGAAAAAACAAAACAAAAAACAAACCCGCAGACAAAGACACACAGAAAACATACAACCACACAAAGCATGTATAGTCCCATGCATTTCTTTGGACAACATGACATTGGCCGCATGTCCCATAAAATCATAATTATTAGAAATAAGAAAATTTATATATATATATATATATATATATATATATATATATATATATATATATATATATATATATATATCCCAAAAACAAGACAGGCAAACAAAACCTGCATAATAATTGTCAATAATAACGCCAAAAACATAACATCAAAGAAAGAGATTAGAAAACCGGGTCGCAACAGTTTAGCTAATACAGCCAAGGTGTAATTGCTGCGTCTCTGTATAACTGGTCATTTATATATAACCTATCAACTGATAGGTGCACTTTCAGCGTTTCCTCCCGGTTTTCACGCATTATTGGAAAGAGCTTTCTTCTCCTTTCCATGATTTCTGCACGGTATTGGTCGTTTATGGAGTTCCCTGCCTCTCTCCAACACAGCCACTTGGGATTTATAGTGAGTGAATTTGTCCACTATCGGACGGGGCTTCCCTGTGGTCTGTTTCCCAAAACAGTGCACTCTCTCGAAGTGGACCTCTGTTACTTGTTCGCTCATCATGTTCAGCTCCTCCTTCCTGAATCGTTTAACTTTATTTTCGGTTTCAGTGTAACTTTATTATTATCTATTATTATTATTATTATTATCTTCCTTTAGTCCCATGAGTACCATATTATTTCTCATACTCCTACACTTTAAATCAAGGAGTTCATTTTGTATTTGTCTGTTTTCTTTTTTCAGTTTGTCAGTTGTTTTTATCAGTGCCTCGAATGTTGTCTTTAAGGTTTTATTTTCCTTCTGAATCTCTTGAATTAGCTCATTGTTCATGCCAACGGCATTTTTCCAAATGAATAATGTCTTTACGTACCAAAGCAAGGTCATTAACCACCCTCGAACAAATCCAGCTTTTTGAGCTTGAAATTAATTCTTCCATAGTACTCACGGCACCGCCGCCGCTCTCCGCCATTTCAGAGTCACCTGAACCGAGCTGCGATCTTGTTCTCTTGGAGTCGGGCTACTTTGGCATGTTGTGGTAATAATTATCGATAAAACCTTCCAAACAAACCATGCTATGCAGCTTTGGAAGCGGTAATGTTATAATTACAACAAATATTTATATTTCATTGGGACGCGGTGAAAAGACCCTCTCACATCCGCCGCACCAGGGCAGCCATTGGTTTAGGCCAGGGTTGTCTGTGAAGCGTATTGTCAGAAATGGTTTTGAGTGCTCACATTTGCCACCTGGTGATGGTTTTGCGAACAGAAGTAGTTCCTGCAGAAATAAGAGAAGAAAGAACATATATGCAAATTTGTCGCAGCCGGGAAGATCTTTCGCCGCAGCAGCACCAAATGAAACTGTAAACCACTATATTTGTGAAACCATTTATATATTTTTGAAACCATTTACAGATTTGTGAAACCATTTACAGATTTGTGACTTTTGCTACAAAAATATCTCCATGCTATGTCACCATGTGCTATGAGTTTTGAGCTGTAGTAAGAGGATAAGTTTAACTGGAAGCTCTGTCTCCATGTTTTGTTCACAGGATACAGCAGTCACTGGAGTCTTGCTCTTTAGAAGAGATGAGTTCAGAGAAATTATCTTCCCCAAAAGAGGTGTGTGATCTGCTTTTTTTCATCATTGTGTTCAATTGGTTATGTGATTTATTCGTACAGCAAGTTTCATTTCATTATATGATACATACAGTGCCTTCGGAAAGTATTCAGACCCCTTCACTTTTTACACATTTTGTTACGTTACAGCCTTATTCTAAAATTTATTTAATTCATTTTTATTCTCATCAATCTACACACAATACTCCATAATGACAAAGCAAAAACAAGTTTTTTGAAATTTTTTGCTAATTTATTAAAAATAAAAAACTGAAATATCACATTTACATAAGTATTCAGACCCTTTGCTATGACACAAAATTGAGCTCAGGTGCATCCTGTTTCCATTGATCATACTTGAGATGTTTCTACAACTTGATTGGAGTCCACCTGTGGTAAATTCAATTGATTGGACATGATTTGGAAAGGCACACACCTGTCTATATAAAGTCCCACAGTTGACAGTGCATTTCAGAACAAAAACCAAGACCTCCGAGACAGGATTGTGTCGAGGTACAGATCTGGGGAAGGCTACAAAAATATTTCTGCACCATTGATGGTCCCAAAGAACACAGTGGCCTCCATTATTCTTAAATAGAAGAAGTTTGGAACCACCAGGACTCTTCCTAGAGCTGGCCGCCCTGCCAAACTGAGCAATCAGGGGAGAAGGGCCTTGGTCTGGAAGGTGACCAAGAACCTGATGGCCACTCTGATAGAGCTCCGGATGTGTGCGTGTGTGTGTGTGTGAGTGTGGGTCTGCATGCATGTGTGTATGTGTACGTGTGCATGTGCCTCACAGTGGTATTAAACAACCAAACTATAGAGGCTGTGTGAAATGCTTCCAGAGAAAAAAGCGTAAGCGTCTATTGAGTGTTGATAAGGCAGCCAATCCGCAGCAAGATCGTACGGCTTCCGTGGGAACCGGTGATGCGTTTTTGTAAATTACATTGAAGCTATGAGGCCTTTCTCCTGATCAGTTTTTTCCAGAAGCATTTCACACGGTCTCTGAAGCATGTTTGTTTACTACCACATCAGGTAGCCTATAACTAATGAGAAAAAGACAAAAAGAACGGCAATACACCACGCAGTGGTGACAACCATTATTGAATTAGATCATTTTCGTTGTGTTGTATTGCCCAGCCCTAATTCCAAATAGAGACTTTTAAACATGAAGCATTCAGTTTACACTTCACATTTACTAAATTTATTACATAGAGCAACTGAATTATTATTTTAAAAATGCATGATTTAGCAGAAGTAGTATCTACAAAATCTATAACTGTCTGTCTATAACTCATTCATTCAAACTGGCTAAATCTACACCTGCCATTAAAAGTTCTGATATCAAAATGACGCCAAGTTACGGTACTACAAACAATATAGGCTATCTTGCCTCACCGAAATTAAATAAGCTGTATCCCAAAGCAATGCTACCCAATGATTTCTCAATTGTTTCAAGTCACTTGGCCCTGTTGCTGTTTTGGTTATTTCTGTGGGGAACCAAACTCTCGGTGCTGTATAGGTATGGGGCATGCCGCCCTGCCAAGGCATAACTTGGCGGGATACCTGCCATCCGAACATGTTGGAACATTGCTACAGAAATTTACTTCCATTCAGCTAGAAGGGCATTAGTGAGGTCGGGCACTGATTGGGTGATTAGGCCAGGCTTTCTAATTGATCCTAAAGGTGTTGCATGGGGTGAGCCTTGCCAAAACTGTTTGGGAAGCACAGAATTGTGTAGAATGTGATTGCATTCTGTAGCATTAAGATTTTCCTTAACTGGAACTAGCCAGACTATGAAAAACAGCCCCAGACCAAGGGGTGTCCAAATACTTTTGGTCATGTAGTGTATCTGTCCCTGTTCTAGCCATCAAAAACGGATTAAAGGCAAGGATCACAGTTTGTTTATTTTTTATTTCAATTACTGTGATAGAGCACACCTCTTCATGTGTTTATTTCACACTGATACAGCACACCTCTGTGTGTTTATTTCACACTGATACAGCACACCTCTTCATGTGTTTATTTCACACTGATACAACACACCTCTTCATGTGCTTATTTCACACTGATGCAGCACACCTCTACATGTGTTTGTTTCAGTCTCTCCTGCGCACTCTGTTGAAGCTGAAGAAGGATGAGAAGTTGAAACAGTTTCAGAGCCATCTGAGTCAGGATTGCCCAGAATGCTTTAAGAGTCTGTCTGAAGATCCTTCTGAGCTGGATAAGTTTAGGAAGATGAAGGAATTGTTCAAGAGTCATCAAATTGATGAAGAATGCACTGAGAGAGAGCAGGAGGATCCTGAGGCCCTGTACATAGTTGAGAAGATGCTGGAGACCTGTGGCAGTGAGAGGTCCCTGAAGATCATACTCCACATCCTGAGGAACATGAAGCAGAAGGATCTCACCAACTCACTGGAGAGAGATGAGCAGCTCAGTAAGAGTTTTCTCTCATTGGTTCTGTGTCTCCATTAGAATGCTGAAATGAATTTAGCAAACAAATCTGATAGTGATTAATGTTCTGGGCTGCGTTTCCCAGAGTCTCCTTAGCGCTACGTGTGTCGTAAGGTATACCTTAAGGTCTTCCTTTAGGTCTCAAGCCGTTTCCCAGCGCCTCCTTAGCTAAGGTATACCTTATGAAAGGTATACCTTTAAAAGGGTGGTCTGAGGCACTCGTGAGCTGTCCCTTAGTGCTGCGCTCTGCTAATCCTGTCACAGTTTTGCCTTATTATGCCAACATTTTGCTTTTCAAATCGACAGTTGTACTACAGTGCGCATCTAGTAGCACATCAGCATGCAAAAATGACAGTTTAATATTAACTTTACGAAAAGTAATTATCCAATCAACATTTCTGTGCATAGCATGTCATGAGAATGTTGTCTTTTTACCTGTCTATCCCCATCATGATGGTAATTAAGTATAGGGCCTATCCATGATACTAATCCAATTTGTGAAAAGAAAAAAAAAAGTTTTTTTTTAAATTTATACGTAGTGGAGCTAACTGAGGATATGGCTTTTCTGACTGCATACCCTGTAGAAATTAGTTTGTTTGTGTGTGAGTCAATGATCACTCTGACTTGGAAGAAACCGCCGGTTTATTAAGAATATAAAACCTGTGTGTGCAAAGCCAACTTTGAGTGAGTCTACTTGCATGACCGAACTAGAGCACGTTGATTGGCCTAGCCATAAACACACATACAGGTACGGTGGCTCATAATGAACAAACATAGCCAAATGATCTACATCCCCTTCCTTTAGCTCACACCTCCTATATAAACAAAATAGCACTGGGTAAATATCAACATTACGGAACATTTTTCTTACCATGTTGTTTTACAATTTTCGGTAAACAACCCAATAATGATATTCTTGGTTAACTTTAAGATTATCCAACAGCAAATTAAGGTGGATGAACAAATCACTTTAACAGGTAGACCTATTCATAAGGCATACCCGGTATAGAATTAATCATGATCAATTTCCACAGACACGCAAATTGCCTTTCATCTACGATCATTTTTGCATTGCAGAGAAAAGTTCGCGGGAATCAGTGGATATGCTGCTACAGTTGCCTATATATTGTGACAAAAACAAATTAACATTAGACCTTTGTTTCAATAAGAACAAAATAATTCACCCATATGTAGCCTATATCCTTTTTCCTGGGCCCAGACTATGGCTTATATGTCCCGATTGATGCTTTTTATTTTATCCTTTGTGGCCTATATGTACGTATTTATTGAAACTATCACAAGGTCTCGTCTTAACTGACTCTTAAAGAGATTAACAGATGATCTCTAGTAGGCATAGCTTCCTATTCTGCAATATTAGATTGATGTAAAATGATTATGACAACACTTCATAAGCTCATAATCATAAGCCTTTACAAGTGAGACAATCGATTTGCTTGGCATCGATTGATAAACTTTTCAGCACCACAGTGAAGGCCATCTCCAACTTACGATGTACCTTTGAGGTGTCCCTTAAGGCAACTGTTAAGGTATAGTCCGGGAAACACTCGTAAAAAAGCGGTTTCCCTTTGAAAGGTATACTCCCTATGTATAGAAAACCAACATGTGCACAAAGCCATTTAAATAAAAATACAGCCTGGATCAGTGATTGTGGGGACAGGCATATGAACAAGATGAAATGTGCCTGAAGGGGATTTAACACCAGGAGCTCCAGACCATTCTGCAGGATTGAAATCGCTTAAGGCGCGGCCTGGGTCACATGACACATGAGACTTCAAACTGGAAATGTTTGAATTGTTTGCTAGATGGCACTTATTAGACACAAGCTGACAAAGGTTGCCAGCCCATTGTCCAAATGAAATATTTATGAAATATAAAAGTTATGTTTTAGTTATGGCTTGGCATTCTAGCCAACACATTGTTACAAACTGAATGTGTTTGGAATAAATTGATCGGCTAAACACCAAATTCGATGAAGTGAATGATTCATGAAAAGCTAACAATGAACAGATAGTAGGGAGGTCAAACCTGTTTGGCGATCTTTCTTCATGCATAATGTCATGAATGCTAAGTATAATCAAATAACAACATATAAATTGCCAATTTGCCAGAATATAACTTGTTTCATACCATACAATTTTTAAAATTAGCCGCTTCCCTCTACATGTAATCACTGTGGTTGGAGGCAAACGCATCATCACCTGTGTGACTTTTAGGGTCGAGTTTTCTGTTTTATAAAAATATATGTAAAAATATTGTTCAAAACAATTTTTCCGGTGACCTAGCCACCAGAAAACATGTACACTGGCGATTTGAAATCCAAAGACGGTGCATGTCTCCTATTCATCGTAATTACAAAAAACATCCATTCGTAAAACTAAAATAGTTTATACCACACTGTAGATAAGACCTTGGCAAAGAAATACATGTAAGGATCTTGTTGTTCAAACGAGTTTTCCCGGCGACTTAGCCACCGGAAATAATAGTTACAAAAACGGGATGTATGAAAAAACAAAACCTCGCAACACTGGTGGTATTTTAACGTGGATGTTTTTCACGAATGTTCCGTTCATATTAGTTTGCACATAGCGCACATTCATTCTATCACATTTCACTCAATGAAACGCAGTACATGCAAGTAAAAAATGGGACCGTTTTGGGGGAGGGGGGCCGTGCTTCCAGCGTCTTGAGCAATATGCAAATTATATTGTGACAATGGGTGCCTCTAATCTAATCAGCAGTGCCAGTAACAACAGCATTCTCAGTTGCAGGCTGAAGTTCATAATAAAAATCATGCACTAAAAGATGAAGACAGAAAAATATGCTTCTATGCTCCCTACGAAACACAGTAGAAAAAGTGGGATTTCAAAACTGAATACAGTACACTATATATCGCTTCAGCGCACACAGAAAGTTACACTGAGATAGCAACAAAGTAAAAAGACGAGACACGTGTCTTCAGTAATTTGCTTTATTATATCGAAACCACTAGCATACGGCACATTGTTAGGAAATTGAAACGATTTTGAAAATATAACGGTAGCTAAATATATAGCTAGCAAGCTGAATTATTTAGAATCGCCCCTCACCCCTCCCTGTGCCCCAGAATACAGAATTGTCTTTGTTCCTCTCCATGACACCAGTGAATGCGATTGGAGACTTCACTTCAATAGGCCTAACTTATATTTTCAAAACCTACATTTTCAACTGTGAAAACAATATTTAGAAATTTCCATTCAATCTATGGGTAAGCAAATTTATTTATTGATATAAAATGAAAAAATAAGAAAAATCCATATAAAACATTAGTAAATGTTAATATTAGTAAACATTAGTAAATGTTAATAGTAAATATAAAACATTAGTAAAAACAAGCGCAAATCCGCAATAAATGCGACCATGCATGCATCCACGGAAAGACACTTCTGTGGACCGAACCAACCAACAGAGAGAGCTAGCCTAAAGAGCAGCTGATTGCCTCTATGCCGTGGAGTTTGTAAGCTTAGAGCTGCCTTTGCCATCATGTGACTTGACATTGCCAGCTTGGTCGATAGCACATTGCTCAAGACGCCGTCTCATCTTTATACGTGCATGCATGAATGAATGTGTGCTTTCGTTTCTAAATAAGTGAAAAATTACGCTCATAAGTGAAGAATGCTCTCATTGAGCATTCACACGTGCCATGCTTCGCTAAAGCAGCTGAAGTTTTCTGTGTTCTCGGGTGGGGGAGGGGTGAGCGCTGAATGTTTTACCCATACAGTTCAGTGGTCTTACCCACTGTGAATGTGAATGTCCCACTTGAGAATGGTGCACTTATGCCACGGAGTGTGAATGGTTGATAGCTGATATCTCTCCAGGGAGAGATAAAATGTTCTATTAGTCCAGCAAATATTATTATTATTATTATTATTATTATTATAAATATTATTATCAACTATAAAGTGTAATATTACTCGTTACTCGCTTCAGAAGTAATAAAAGTACTTTACTTAGCCGTAATTCGTTACGCTACAAAGTATACCTTGTATTACCTTTTGTTACGCAGCAATCTCTCTCTCTCTCTCTTGCTTATACTTTTTTAGTTTTTTCCATTTAGCTTATACTGTTTTATCCAGTCTCGACAGAATAATAGCATACACCGCACGAACACATCACAAGACACTTCGCATTTGAGAAATCTTTTTTGATTGTATGTAATAGTGACATTTATTTTTCTCCCAAGTAGTCTAAAGGTTAATACTGTGTAAAAAAAAAAAAAAAACATACACATAATAGCAATATTTCTAATGTGTATGCTGTTTATTCTAAGCAACTGCAAAGCCTAGCCTAACCGGACATCGTGTCACCACTCGCGTGCGACTCACTCACAGGCTGTGGTGGATGTTTTTTTCCAAAACCTTTAGTCCCTGAAATGAATGTCCCCTCATTTCTAGTCCCTCTAGAGAAAATGTGTCACAACTTCACATTTTTACCTCACAGAAAATAGAATATGATACAGCTATAATTTTGAGCATATTTTTAAAAGTACGTTCACTATAATCTGTAATTCGGCAAATGGCAAACTTACACAAGTCTCTATACGACTGGGCGCAAGGCTCAACAATATCAATGAGCGAGGCATGAAAGTCCACTGATAACAAGTGCAGTAAATAAACGTAATCCCTCTGGGAAAAATCCATAGGAAATTTGCCGAGGGAACCCATGGCGGAAGAAACGTCCGGGTTGGCCTACAAAAAGACGTCTTCACTGTAACACTCTATGAATAAACAAATTACCAGCGGAAACAACAGCTATTGCGGATTTGCACTTGTTTTACTAATGTTTTAGATTTAGTTTTTGGGCGCACGGTGGTGTAGTGGGTAGCACCGTCGCCTCACAGCAAGAAGGTTGTGGGTTCGAATCTCGGCTTGGGGCCTTTGTGTGTGGAGTTTGCATGTTCTCCCCGTGTCCGCGTGGGTTTCCTCCAGGTACTCCGGTTTCCTCCCACAGCCCAAAGATGTGCAAGTAGGCCAATTGGAGACTCTAAATTGCCCATAGGTATAAATGTGTGAGTGAATGGTGCGTGTGCCCTGCAATAGATTGGAAGCCTGTCTAGGGTGTATTCCTGCCTCTCGCCCAATGCACTCTGGGATAGGCTCCAGCACCCCCCACGACTCTGCTCAGGATAAGCGGGCATAGATAATGGATGGATGGAAAACCTCGCATTTGAAGACAGATCAATTTTATTTTAACCCTTATTTCAAACTTTCCAGTTACATAATAACTGTAAAAAAAAAAAAATGATTTCAGAACATAAGGGAAAGGCATAGGCATAAACAAATGATCACAAAATGAACGCAATATAAAAATATTTTTAAAGAGAACATAAATGATATAATTTATTCTTCGAAATAAACATAAACTAATATTTCTAATAACAAAATGCAATAAATAAAATATTTGTATAAATGAAAATGCAACAGTGTGATGAAAAGTGAATCCTTGCGCCTCCTGGTGTGGTGGAGGAGAACTGACTCGTTAGTCTGAAGATGGCCGAAATGTAACAACACACATGGAGGTGAAATAAGGTGTTTTTAACATTTTCCAAACATTAATTTGACATTCCTGCAATGCTGGAATGTAAAGAACAAATATCTAGGAAACTAAAATGAAAAAAATCCTAAACTCGGAAGTATCTCAGCACTTCTAGTGTTATAGCAGGAACCCTGTGCTCAAAAGCTGGTGATTAAACCACTGTCCCATCAGACAGATTGCACTGAGTTTGTATCCAGGGCTAAAGAGCACTGAGGATAACAATATTCGATTTTAAAATCACCGTGTGATATTTGAAGAAAGTATTTATCACACCGATACGTTCACAATGTAAACCTGAGAAATGAAATGTAAATGGGCAACTGAAATGTTTATCATCTTTTAAACATAATTATTTCTCATATTTCCTCTTTTCAGAAGAATCCATAAAAAGAGCCCAGCAGGAACTGAAAACTCATCTGAAGCAGAAGTTTGAGTGCATATTTGAAGGATTAGCAAAACAGGACCACCCAACTCTCCTCAATGAGATCTATACAGAGCTCTACATCACAGAGGGGGGAAGTGGGGAGGTCAATAATGAACACGAGGTCAGACAGATTGAGACAGCATCCAAGAGTCAAACCACACAGGAGACTGCAATCCTCTGCAATGACATCTTTAAGCCCTTACCTGGACAAGAGAAACCCATCAGAACTGTGCTTACAAAGGGCATCGCTGGCATTGGGAAAACTGTCTCCGTGCAGAAGTTCATTCTGGACTGGGCAGAAGGAAAAGCCAATCAGGATGTTGATTTCATCTTCACTCTCCCTTTCCGAGATCTGAATTTGAAGAAGGAAAGAGCACTCAGTCTGATGCAACTTCTGCAGCACTACTTTCCACAGCTGAAAGAGATCAAAAGTGTTGAAGGTGATGAAGTAAAAGTGGTGTTTATCTTCGATGGTCTAGATGAGTGTCGACTTCCTCTAGATTTCCAAAGCAATAAGAACTGCTGTGATATAACAGAGTCATTGTCAGTGGATGTGCTGCTGACCAACCTCATTAAGGGGAATCTGCTTCCCTCTGCTCTCCTCTGGATCACCTCCCGACCAGCAGCAGCCAGTCAGATCCCTCCTGAGTGTGTCCACCAGGTGACAGAGGTACGAGGGTTCAATGACCCACAGAAGGAGGAGTACTTCAGGAAGAGAATCAGAGATCAGAACCTGGCCAGCAGAATTATCTCACACATAAAGTCATCCAGGAGTCTCTACATCATGTGTCACATACCAGTCTTTTGCTGGATTTCTGCTACTGTTCTGGAGACAATGTTGGGTGAAACAGGGAGTGGAGATCTGCCTAAAACTCTGACTGAAATGTACACACACTTCCTGCTCATTCAGACTAATGTGAAGAATAAGAAGTATCATGGCACTGACGAAACAAAACCAGAGATCTCAGAGTCAGATACAGAAATCATCCTGAAACTGGGGCAGCTGGCTTTTCAACAGTTGGAAAAGGGAAATCTGATATTCTATGAAGAGGACCTGAGAGAGAGTGGCATTGATATTTGTGAAGCTTCAGTGTACTCTGGAGTATGCACAGAGATCTTTAAAGAGGAGTGTGGGTTGGATCAGGAGAAGGTCTACTGCTTTGTGCATCTGAGCATTCAGGAGTTTCTGGCTGCCTTGTCTGTGTTTCATTCATGTGTAAATGAGAACAGAAATGTACTCAGAGCAGAAGAATCAAAACCTTGCAGTGGCAGAGTGCAGCTGTCTGAGTTACACAGGAGTGCAGTGGATCAGGCCTTAGAGAGTAAGAATGGACACCTGGACCTTTTCCTCCGATTCCTTCTTGGCCTCTCTCTGGACTCCGTTGAGACTTTCTTAAGACACAAAACAAATCCTGTTGTTACATTCTTTAAAAGACTGCTGACACAGACAGAAAGCAGATCAGAGAGCATTGAAAAAACATCCCAGTACATTAAGGAAAGGATCAGAGAGGAATCATCAGCAGAGAGGACCATCAATCTGTTCCACTGTCTCAATGAAATGAATGACTACTCTCTAGTGCAGGAAATCCAGAATTCCCTGAAATCAGGAACACTTTCTGATAAAAAGCTGGAACCAGACCAGTGTTCAGCTCTGGCCTTTGTGTTACTGATGTCAGAGGAGATGCTGGATGAGTTTGACTTGAAGACCTACAACAGATCAGCAGCAGGTCATCAGAGACTGGTACCAGTAATCAGGAACTGCAGGAAGGCCAAGTGAGTATTATGTCATTACTAATGTAGATGATTGACAGCATATTTTCCCACTTTCTATTTCTAGTGAGAATAAAGATTTCCGGGCAAAAGAAAATTTGGTTAAAAAAAGATTTCTGAATCAAAAGTTTTCACTCGTGCCCTTATTTAATGTCTTATTTCCAGAACATAAGCAGCATCAAATGCAAAACCTCAGCACTTACCATATATTTTATTAGGGGTCCAAGCAGCGAAGCTGGTGGAACCCTATTGTTTTTGTTAGGATTATTATTATTATTATTAGGGGTCCAAGCAGCGAAGCTGGTGGAACCCTATTGTATCTGTTAGGATTATTAGGGGTCCAAGCAGCGAAGCTGGTGGAACCCTATTGTTTTTGTTAGGATTATTATTAGGGGTCCAAGCAGCGAAGCTGGTGGAACTCTATTGTATTTGTTAGGATTATTATTATTAGGGGTCCAAGCAGCGAAGCTGGTGGAACCCTATTGTTTTTGTTAGGATTATTATTATTATTATTATTATTATTATTATTATTATTATTATTATTATTATTATTTTTCTCCGCTAAAAGTGTCTGAGGCTCAGCAACCATAAGTCGTAGAGCAACCAAATTTGGCAGGTGGGTTCCTATGGCCCCCCACTACTCAGGCAGTAAAAATCACCTATGTCGGCCAGATGGTGGCGCTATAACAAAGGGTTTTGCGTAAAAGGCCATAACTCCCACACCATAAGTTAGATCAACACAAAACTTCATCGACCTATGCATCTGAACGTGCTCTACAACTTTGCCATTGGCACCACCCATGTCCGCCGTATTGTTTGCCCGCCATTTTAACTTTTACGTTGGGGCGTGGAAGCTTTCTCTGCTAAAATGTCTGAGGCTCAGCAACCATAGGTCCTAGAGCAACCAAATTTGGCAGGTGGGTTCCTATGGCCTTTCACTACTCAGGCACTAAAAATCATCTATGTCGGCCAGATGGTGGCGCTATAACAAAGGGTTTTGCCTAAAAGGTCATAACTCCCACACCATAAGTTAGATCAACACAAGACTTCATAGACCGACGCATGTGAATGTGCTCTACAACTTTGCTATTGGGGCTACATATGTCCGCCATATTGTTTGCCTGCCATTTGGACTTTTTTATTAGGTGGGGTGCGGAAGAGCTGTGGCTCCAAATCTAAACGATTACGACATCTAGTAAACTTCTTTACGGCAAGCGACATCCATGGCGACGCAAGTAATCCAACACCGTAGGGTTAGTTTTTTTTATCAGTGAGGGGACGGTCTTGAGGCACTTGGAACGGTAGGATACTGCCCTCTAGGGTTTTCAACACACTTGTTCCTGTTTATGGTTAGACACTTTGTTGTACGTCGCTCTGGGTATGAGTGTCTGCCAAATGCCTGTAATGTAATGTAGGCTAATAATCCGTAACAACAAGATAAACCCGACATTTGCCCTAAAATATGCCAATACAGCAGTGAACACGCTGCTTATTGAATAACGAAATAAACGAGACAAAGTTTTTTTTTAATTATACCATCTCATATTACAGTCAATATCTGGGACTAAACATTGAATAAATACACAATCTTACCATTGGTTTTACGCGTAGAGATGTCCCTTTTGCGACTGAGTGGTCATATATTGTCTTGGACAATCCGTTTGTGATTCCTGTCGCTTACGGCGTTGTCGCCGTCTTTAGTACAATTTGGCTTGATTGACAGTTCATTTATTCCGTAGATGAGAGAATAAGCTTTCTAACGATGTATAACATGTCTGATTTTGCATTTGGAATAGCGTTTTATAGTTCAGCGTAACGGAATATTTTCTTCTCGCATTCACTTGCGCATTCACTGTGGCGTAGCATTAAAGACGATGCACCTAACGAAACGTTGTCAACGATTTTCATCATTTCTTGGAGAGTACTATTATTATTGAGGACTTCGGGGCATAGCTAAGCCATTTCTTTGCTGATAGACCTATCTGACATCGTTTTCTGACGCAGAACAGAAGCGGATAGGACTTTGTCATTGATTTTCTGTCTCTATACTGCTAAACACAGATAAAATGTCATGTTGCTATGTAAGTATTACTGCTCAAAATATTTCGGTTATACACGTTATTTTTGAAATTGAGTGTCTTTAAATAGGTTAGTGGCATCATATAATGCGGATATTTCACACTGCAATGCAAGCGTTAGTGTAATAGTTTTTGTGACCCATGGAACAGTGACGACGACAGTGTTGGAACGTTGCTAAAACGAGGTGGACGGTTGAAAATTATTTTCGTCATTATGCTGAGAAATAGCTAAACCATTTTTATTGATAGTAATTGAGTTTCTCTGCAAACGCGCGAAAGCACGCTGGTATAATAAAACAATGACGGTAAATATAGCCTATATATGTAGTCCGCTTCATTTCGTTGCTACCATAATATAACAAACTGTCTTGTGTCTACAGCTGCAGTTTCTCCCTGCAATTACTCTTGAATATAAATAAAAGACGCAAATGCTGTAGTCTGCCAATGTCTAAATAAATAATAAGGTATTCTTCGCACAGCACGCATGCTAGCAGGGTAGTCGAGTTGATAATTCGTTTTTTGTTTCGTTTTTTTAAATGTAGGCTATTTATTATTATTCTGTCTGTCTCTGTGGCGCTCTGAAATGTGCATTCTCTGCTAAGCTGAGCAATGGATTAGAATATGTGTCTGACGTAGTGTTGCACGGTATACCAAAACTTCAGCACTTTTTCGGTCCTTAAAAAAGAAACGGTTCCGTATTAGAATATTCCGACGTTCGGTAGTTTTGAGTCAAATGTAAAAGCCAGGGAAAATTGTCTCCCGCATTACTGAGGATGAAAAGTGTAATTTGTCAGAAACTTCACTAGATGGGAGTAGCAACTAAGGTTGCCAAGTGAGGTGACTTGCGCTTGTGCACTCAGCTCCTTGATACAAGCAAGCTTTGACTCAGTTCACTTCAGTAGCAATAGGTGTTCCAATTTGGAAATATTTTATTATAGATAGATGCTGTATTGTTATTAAAATATGCTGTTTTCTAATCTATTTAAAGGTGAAAGTCCTGTTTTAATGATTATTTAGTTTACAACTGTTTAATTTTTTTAATATATTTAACATATTTTTCTATTGTTCAGTGTTGTAACACTATAGGCCTATGCATATTAATATGTTGAAGAGGATTCAACTTAAAGGTTGTTAATGAACCATGTTGTTAATAAACCATGAATTCGAAAATGAGGGCAACCCTTGTGGATGTTTCTGATCTATTAAGGTAATTTCAGTATCGTTAGGTACCGAGTATCGAATTAGCATCGTTTAAGTTTCAAGTATCATTTCAGTATTAAGTATCGTGATACTAAACCTGGTATCAAAGTATCAAAGTCAAAATTTTGGTATCGTGACAACACTAGTGTGACACCTTTTTTAGTTGCGGCGCAGAAACACTGCAGCTGTGCATACACGCCAGGCCATCTAAGTGTTACCACATGCTATCTAAGTGTTACGACATAGTAAAGGCCTTTACGGGAAGCGGCCAGGACACATCCATGGTGACGCAACTAAGTCAGCCGCCAGCGTTTTTTAGCACAAAATTGGCCTTAAGTCATCAATATTTTATACAATCATCATGATATTCAGTTGGGTGAAGGCGTATGATCATGAGGACAAAGCCATTTTAAAATCGCTCCATAGGGGGCGCGATGGTGCCAATGCTTGGACCCCTCCCAACGCCGCTTGCGGCTTTAATTATTATTATTATTCTTATTATTTTTCTCCGCTAAAAGTGTCTGAGGCTCAGCAACCATACGTCCTACAGCAACCAAATTTGGTAGGTGGGTTCCTATGGCCCCCCACTACTCAGGCACTAAAAATCACCTATGTCGACCAGATGGTGGCGCTATAACAAAGGGTCGTACTTTTAAAGGCTATAACTGCCACACCGTAAGTCCGATCAACACAAAACTTCATCGACCGATGCATCTGAATGTGCTCTACAACTTTACTATTGGGGCCACCTATGTCCGCCATATGGTTTGCCCGCCATTTGGCCGTTTTTATTAGGTGGGGTGCGGAAGAGCTGTGGCTCCAAATCTAAACGGTTACGACATCTAGTAAACTTCTTTACGGCAAGCGACGTCCATGGCGACGCAAGTAATCCGACACCGTAGGGTCTAGTTTTTATCATTGAGGGGACGGTCTGAACGTCGGGGAAGCAGTGGAAGACAGTGCCAGACATTATTTGAAGACAGTATCGGGTGAGTTCGTTTAGTCTTTGAATCTGTCATTATGCTGAGAAATAGCTAAACCATTTTATTGATAGGTTCTGAGTTTCTGTGCAAACGCGCGAAAACACGCTGGTATAATGAAACAATGACGGTAGCCTAATACATATATAGTCCGCTTCGTTCCGTTGATACCCTAAGATAACAGACTATCTTGTGTCTACAGCTGCAGTTTCGCGCTGCAATTTCTAACACTGAATATTCACAAAAGACGCAATTCATGCTGTACTCTGCCAATGTCTAAATAAATAATACGCTACGATAAAGCTTTAAGAGGATGAATCATTACTTTTCTTTGACATGAATCCATTTTAAGACAATAACGGGTGAGTTCGTTTACTCTTTAAATCCGTCATTATGCTGAGAGAAATCGTATTCTCAATTTAATCTCTAAATTGACTGTAAGCTTAGGGTTGTAACTAAGTAGTTGTTTCGTAGGTGACTTAGTTAATGCACTCGTCTTAACTATTGCTTGTATTTTTGCATAGACTGCGTTGTTGCTGTTCTTGTTTGTGTTAGTGTTAATCAGTTTAACCTACAGGGTCCAAGTTGAACTATGCGGTTGTTCCCTGCACTCGGAACGGTAGGCTACTGCCCTCTAGGGTTTTCGACACACTTGTTCCTGCTTATAGTTAAAAACTTTGTTGTACGTCGCTCTGGATAGAAGCGTCTGCCAAATGCCTGTAATGTAATATAATGCAATATTCCGTAGCAACAAGATAAACCCGACATTAGCCCTAAAATATGCCTGTACAGCAGTGAAAACGCTGCTCACGGAATAACGTAATAAGCGATACTAACTTTTTTAAATTATACCATGTCATTCTACAGTCAATATCTGGGACTAAACATTGAATAAATATACAATCTTACCATTGGTTTTACGCGTAGAGATGTCCCTTCTGCGAATGAATGGTCATATATTGTCTTGGACAATCCGTTTGCGAAATATACGCGCATCTGTGACGCCTGGGTCTGCTATCTTCAATAATAGCTGTGTGTAATACCACACCTGTTGCTTACGGCGTTGTCGCCCTTTTTAGTGCAATTTGGCTTGATTGACAATTCATTTATTCAGTAGGTGAGAGTATAAGCTTTCTAACGATGTATAACATGTCTGATTTTGCTTTTGGAATAGCGTTTTATAGGTCAGTGTAACCAAATGTTTTCTTATCTGCCAATGTCTAAATAAATAAAACGGTAGGCTACTTTGCGCGCAGTACGCATATTGCGAGTTGATATTACGTCTTTTGTTTCCTTTTTTCTCAATGTCGTCTTTATTATTTGAAATGCGTATTTACGTGTTATTATTTTAAAAGTATGCCATGTCATTCTACATTCAATATCTGGGACTAAACATTGAATAAATATACAATCTTACCTCTGGTTTTACGCGTAGAGTTGTCCCTTTTGCGAATGAGTGGTCATATATTGTCTTGGACAATCCGTTTGAGAAATATAGACGCAATTTGGCTTGATTGACTATTCGTTTATTCAGTAGGTGAGAGTATAAGCTTTCTAACGATGTGTATCATGTCTGTTTTTGCTTTTGGAATAGCGTTTTATAGGTCGTATTTATTATTTGAAATGTGTATTTATGTGTTATTATTCTATCTGTCTCTGATGCGCTCTGAAATGTGCATTCTCTGCTAAGCTGAGCAATGGATTGGAATATGTGTCTGACGTAGTGTTGCACCGTATACCGAAGCTTCAGCACTTTTTCGGTCCTTAAAACAGAAACGGTTCGGTATTAGAATATTCCGACGTTCGGTAGTTTTGAGTCAAATGTAAAAGCCAGGGAAAATTCTCTCCCACATTACTGATTTAGAGGATGAAAAGTGTAATTTGTCAGAATCTTCGCTAGAAGGCAGTAGCAACTAAGGTTGCCAAGTGAGGTGACTTGCGCTTGCGTACTCAGCTCCTTGATACAGCGCAAGCTTTGACTCGGTTCACTTCAGTAGCAATAGGTGTTCCAATTTGGAAATATTTTATTATAGATAGATGCTGTATTGTTATTAAAATATGCTGTTTTTAAATCTATTTAAAGGTGAAAGACCTGTTTTAAAGATTATTTACTTTACAACTGTTTAATTTTTGAAATATATTTAACATATTTCTCTATTGTTCAGTGTTGTAACACTATAGGCCTATGCATAGTAATATGTTGAAGAGGCTTCAACTTAAAGGTTGTTAATGAACCAGGTTGTTAATAAACCATGAATTCGAAAATGAGGTCAACCCTTGTGGACATTACGTTTCTCACCTATCAAGGTAATTTCAGTATTGTTAGGTACCGAGTATCGAATTAGCATCGTTTAAGTTTCAAGTATCATTTCAGTATTGAGTATCGTAATACTAAACCTGGTATCAGTATCAAAGTCAAAATTTTGGTATCGTGACAACACTAGTGTGACGCCTTTTTTAGTTGCGGTGCAGAAACACTGCAGCTGTGCATACACGCCGGACCATCTAAGTGTTACGACATGCCATTTAAGTGTTACAACATAGTAAAGGCCTTTACGGGAAGCGGCCAGGACATATCCATGGCGACGTAACTAAGTCATCCGACAGCGTCTCTTAGCACAAAATTGGCCATAAGTCATCAATATTTCATACGATCATCATGATATTCAGTAGATATGTTGGGTGAAGGCGTATGATCATGAGGACAAAGCCATTTTCAAATCGCTCCATAGGGGGCGCGATGGTGCCAATGCTTGGACCCCTCCCAACGCCGCTTGCGGCTTTAATTATTATTATTATTTTTCTCTGCTAAGTGTCTGAGGCTCAGCAACCATAAGTCGTAGAGCAACCAAATTTGGCAGGTGGGTTCCTATGGCCCCCCACTACTCAGGCACTAAAAATAACCTATGTCGGCCAGATGGTGGCGCTATAACAAAGGGTTTTGCGTAAAAAAAAAAGGCCATAACTCCCACACCATAAGTTAGATGAACACAAAACTTCATTGACCTATGCATCTGAACGTGCTCTACAACTTTGCCATTGGCACCACCCATGTCCGCCATATTGTTTGCCCACCATTTTAACTTTTACGTTGGGGCGTGGAAGCTTTCTCTGCTAAAATGTCTGAGGCTCAGCAACCATAAGTCCTAAAGCAACCATGCTTTTTTTAACCTATGTCGGCCAGATGGTGGCGCTATAACAAAGGGTTTTGCCTAAAAGGTCATAACTCCCACAACCTAAGTCAGATCAACACAAACAAAACTTCATAGACCGACGCATGTGAATGTGCTCTACAACTTTGCTATTGGGGCTACATATGTCTGCCATATTGTTTGCCTGCCATTTGGACTTTTTTATTAGGTGGGGTGCGGAAGAGCTGTGGCTCCAAATCTAAACGATTACGACATCGAGTAAACTTCTTTACGGCAAGCGACATCCATGGCGACGCAAGTAATCCGACACCGTAGGGTTAGTTTTTTTTTATCAGTGAGGGGACGGTCTTGGGGCACTTGGAACGGTAGGATACTGCCCTCTAGGGTTCTCAACACACTTGTTCCTGGTTATGGTTAGACACTTTGTTGTACGTCGCTCTGGGTATGAGCGTCTGCCAAATGCCTGTAATGTAATGTAGGCTAATAATCCGTAACAACAAAATAAGCCCGACATTTGCCCTAAAATATGCCAATACAGCAGTGAAAACGCTGCTTACTGAATAACGAAATAAACGAGACAATGTTTTTTTTAAATTATACCATCTCATATTACAGTCAATATCTGGGACTAAACATTGAATAAATATACAATCTTATAATTGGTTTTACGCGTAGAGATGTCCCTTTTGCGACTGAGTGGTCATATATTGTCTTGGACAATCCGTTTGTGATTCCTGTTGCTTACGGCGTTGTCGCCGTTTTTAGTACAATTTGGCTTGATTGACAGTTCATTTATTCAGTAGATGAGAGAATAAGCTTTCTAACGATGTATAACATGTCTGATTTTGCATTTGGAATAGCGCTTTATAGTTCAGCGTAACGGAATATTTTCTTCTCGCATTCACTTGCGCATTCACTGTGGCGTAGCATTAAAGACGATGCACCTAACGAAACGTTGTCAACGATTTTCATAATTTCTTGGAGAGTACTATTATTATTGAGGACTTCGGGGCATAGCTAAGCCATTTCTTTGCTGATAGACCTATCTGACATCGTTTTCTGACGCAAAACAGAAGCGGATAGGACTTTGTGATTGATTTTCTGTCTCTATACTACTAAACACAGATAAAATGTCATGTTGCTATGTAAGTATTACTGCTCAAAATATTTCGGTTATATACGTTATTTTTGAAATTGAGTGTCTTTAAATAGGTTAGTGGCATTATATAATGCGGATATTTCACACTGCAATGCAAGCGTTAGTGTAATAGTTTTTGTGACCTATGGAACAGTGACGACGACAGTGTTGGAACCTTGCTAAAACGAGGTGGACGGTTGAAAATTATTTTCGTCATTATGCTGAGAAATAGCTAAACCATTTTTATTGATAGTAATTGAGTTTCTCTGCAAACGCGCGAAAGCACGCTGTTATAATAAAACAATGACGGTAAATATAGCCTATATATGTAGTCCGCTTCATTCCGTTGCTACCATAATATAACAAACTGTCTTATGTCTACAGCTGCATTTTCTCCCTGCAATTACTCTTGAATATAAACAAAAGACGCAAATGCTGTAGTCTGCCAATGTCTAAATAAATAATAAGGTATTCTTCACACAGCACGCATGCTAGCAGGGTTGTCGAGTTGATATTTCGTTTTTTGTTTCGTTTTTTTAAATGTATTTATTATTATTCTGTCTGTCTCTGTGGCGCTCTGAAATGTGCATTCTCTGCTAAGCTGAGCAATGGATTGGAATATGTGTCTGACGTGGTGTTGCACGGTATACCAAAACTTCAGCACTTTTTCGGTCCTTAAAAAAGAAACGGTTCCTTATTAGAATATTCCGACGTTCGGTAGTTTTGAGTCAAATGTAAAAGCCAGGGAAAATTGTCTCCCGCATTACTGAGGATGAAAAGTGTAATTTGTCAGAATCTTCGCTAGATGGCAGTAGCAACTAAGGTTGGCAAGTGAGGTGACCTGCGCTTGTGCATTTTTTCGTGGTTGATACTGCGCAATCTTAGACTCAGTTCACTTCAGTAGCAATAGCTGTTCTAATTTGTAAATATTTTATTAAAGGAAGATGCTGTATTGTTATTGAAATATGCTGTTTTTAGATATATTTTAAAGTGAAAGACCTGTATAAAGATAATTTACTTTACAATTGTTTAATTTTTAAAATATATTTAATATAGTTTTCTATGGTTTAGTGTTGTAACACTATAGGCCTATGCTTATTGATATGCTGAACAGGCTTCAACTTAAAAGTTGTTAATAAACCAGGTTTTTTATAAACCGTGAATTCGAAAATGAGGTCAACCCTTGTGGACATTACCTTTCTGATCTATTAAGGTAATTTCAGTATCGTTAGGTACCGAGTATTGAATCAGTATTGTTTCAGTATCAATTATCATGATACTAAACCTGGTATCGGTATCAAAGTCAAAATTTTGGTATCGTGAGAACACTAGTGTGACGCCTTTTTTAGTCACAGCATGGAAGCGCTGTAGCTGTACATACACGCTGGGCCATCTAAGTGTTACGAAATGCCATCTTAGTGTTGCGACATAGTAAATGCCTTCACGAGAAGCGGCCAGGACACATCCATGGCGACGCAACTACGTCATCCGCCAACGTCTCTTACCACAAAATTGGCCATAAGTCATCAATTTTTTATACAATAATCATGATATTCAGTAGATATATTGGGTGAAGGTGTATGATCATGAGGACAAAGCCATTTTCAAATCGCTCCATAGGGGGTGCGATGATGCCAATGCTTGGACCCCTCCCAACGCCGCTTGCGGCTTTAATTTTATTTACTATTACTATTTACTGATTTAATACATTTACTAATTATTTGCAAAGATAGCAATTGTGAAATAAATAAGGAGTTCATTGATAGGCAGAGTAATCTGATGGATCAACCTTTGTCAGAACATACAATTCAAGCAGATTAAAATGAAGAGATGCTATATTTAGTTACAGTATTAAGTAAAGGGGGCCTATTTTGGTAACAGCATAGGCACAAACACAGTTGGAATTGCTAGTGTCATATTTTTCAATATCAGTTAGTCAGGTCTGTGGTTAATCTGCTTGTGTCAACATGGGTTTGTTGGTGCAATCAGGGATGTGTCAATAGAAACTTTCCCTACGTGAGTTTGGTGTTGAATAATGCATTTGCAGTCAATCCAACCCACACCAGGTTTTAACTTGTGCTATTTTGGGGCCCTGCTGCAAGTGTCGTGTCTAGGAAGCGACATAATTCTGAGTCCAATCGCCAATCTGTAGAAAAACTACTTCACGAGGGAAAAGACACCACGGCAGCAAGCTCTTCAGAAAAGTTTAGACTTTATTTGCACCGGTGTACAATTCTGCCAAATTGAACCTCGATTGTCAGTTTTACAATCCTTTTATACAAAAAATGTATTCCACAAACTCCCTGACCCCTTTATACATTCACATAATTCCCAGCCACCTGTTCTTTCATGGCACCACGTGGTGTTATTTCAAACATCTCTTATCTGACCTACTTGGCACCAAACTGACTTTCTTGGGTCTTAGGAGATAACGTCAGTGTGGGAAGCTACCCCAACTTTCTCTTAAAGTAGTGGTCTTTTGTTCTGTACTTTTTCCAGTATGCATATAAGTCTCAGCTTTCTGTAATTTTTCCATTAAACATACAAGTTTACATATGGGTCACTGTACGATATTAGTTTTCTAGTTAGTGTTTATCTGTTCAGTGACTGTTCTTTTCTGCTGAGTGAGCAGTTTTTTTCTACTGAGTGAGCAGTTTTTCTGCTGAGTGAGTAAATTTGAAAATAGGACTTCTAAGGCTACTGCGTTCTCATGCTCTTTTTCTACAGTGGTTACTGTGGTTTCTTGCGTTCCCATAAGCTTATCTACAACTACTGATATAATAGGACTTCTAAGGCTACTGCGTTCTCATGCTCTTTTTCTACAGTGGGTACTGTGGTTTCTTGCGTTTCCATAAGCTTATCTACAACTACTGATATAGGTTTAATGGATTGTATATTGATTATATTAGTATATAATTATACTTGTGATATATTTTATCATGAAGCATCGAGAGTTTTGGAGGAATCCAGTTTGATCAACATTGATGGGAACACCCTAACTTTAACATGTGACGTCATCACAATCATGGGGAGTCTCAAAATTTTCCCTACACAAGGCCTAGGAATTTAGTGTTGTATAGACTTCTAGTTATGCTAGAGAAAACTCTCCTCCCTTCAGTAGAGATTATCACAACACGCATGCTCTTCAGCCATGGTGACATTAGCATATGGCTGTGTTTCCTAAAGGGAAAGAAATGGGGTGATCTGATTGACAATAATGAAACCAAACCCAACCACACCCACAGAACCATTTATTCTTATTGAACCAGCCTCTTTTACAACTGTGCCACAGTTGCGCTAGTGCCTGGAGTCAAGAAATGACTGAAATACCCAAATTCACGAGCGCCTTTCATTGCTGTTAGTGTGCCTTGACTGAGAAAATAGGGCCCAATTAAACAACTAATTTAATAACACAGGCTCAACTACACAAACAAGAACAAAATTAGACAGTCCTGGAAATTAAGTAAAAGATAATCATGAAAGAAACGAATGAAAGACAAAACAAAACCACAGCTTGTCTCTCCGACAATGTGTTCCATGAGGAAATTCGAAATATTTGACTCTTTGATCTGACACAAAGTTTGCATGACATTGTAAAATGGTAAGATTACAAAACACAGGGCCAAGTGACTTGAAAGAATTGAGGAAATATTGGGTAGCATTGCTTTGAAATGCATCTTGTCATTTCGGTGAGGCAAGATAGCCTATATTGTTTGTAGTACCGTAACTTGGCGTCATTTTGATATCAATACTTTTGAGTAACTTGGCATTTTTGTACGTTGAAAACGTGTTTTTTTATGAGATATCATTTCTTTTTGCAAAGCGTTTTATTATGAGAGTGAGAAATGCGAAGTGACCCTGTAAGAAACGGTTGTGGATTATGGCTATCGTTGTGTGAATTTGTATACAGTCTGATGAGCGTGTACCGTTCAGCAGTTTCGGTTTGCTATATATGTAAAACAGTGGCTGTGACAAAGGGTGTCACAGCCACTGTAAACGCATGAGAAACGCATAAGTGTAAACGCATGAGAAGCGCAGGTGAAATATGGCCAGTGTATGTACTCACGGATTTGACGTCCATCCAACGAGCCTTGACTGACAAAAGAATCAGCAAGCCCGTAGAATTATAACTCCTTAGGTCGCAACTTGTGTAGCCCTCTGTCGTGCTCCGTTTTCTGTTATTTCGTGGAGATGCACTTTCAGTGTTTGTAAGGTTTATAAGGCATTTTGATAGGCTTATCTGCAGGTAGGAATCCTCTTCGCTGTTTTGCTAAACTAGAACCAGAAAACATGATAGTGGAGAATAGGAGCAGACGCATATGTCCCAGCAGGCTTTGCTTATGAGAAAATAACAACAGTGTGAGAGAAATTAGGATGAAATTATGAAATTGCGTAGTTGAAACAATATGTTTTTAGCAGAATGGGCATGTAGATGAAGGTTGACATGATCACGGAGTATAGTGCGAAGTAAATGGAGTGACCATGAGCGAGCTTATATTCCTTATCGAACGGTATATATAACTGTCGCTATAAAGCGTTAGCTGTTAAATTGGAGGGTTAAGTAACGTGTGAAATCTATTACACTGCAGTGTTTTTTTTTCATGTTCAGTACTAGTAGTTATAATTATGAGTGAATCATGATTTTAAATGTAATGTTTTAATGGGGAGTTGCAGAACGTACATACGTAGTAATTGTATGTGGCTAGATAGAGAACAGGGCGAGGTAACATGAATGTAGAAACGTGGCGTTTGCTGATAAGAAGGTTTTGTACGGTAGCCAAGTGAAGAAATATAGTTAGTAGAAATGGCACAGTGGTGAACTGGTGTAACCTTTTAATAAAAGGAATACATTTGCCGTCATGAAATGCATATGGGTGGCCATGAGTGAGTTTTGGTAAAGCAAATATAAGCGTAAGAGAACGTTAGTGTAAAAGAGGAAATTATCTGCCTGAGGGCGAGGCGGGATTCGATCCTTCAACCAGACGTTTACCAGTCTTTTCACTTTGTTAGGGCAGCACCATGACATAGCTATGCAATGCGTGAAATATCATTAGCAAAGCTGTCCGTGGTTTTAAAGAAGAACACAGGCGAGTAAGCACAGAAGAGCTCCCGTTGAATCCATATGGCTGTGCAATATTGTAGCCGGTTAACAATTGAACGTGCAGACGGTACGTCATAATACAGTGTATACGTTCGGTGACCGGCGGGTAGATATGGTGCAAAAGCAATAATTGAGTAGTAGACAATTATTAGTGAGGATAAAAGCAGGTTAAAGAAACATGGTCCTAGCTGGGCTTGAACCTCCGACCCTGTGTTCCCAAGACTGTAACCTTACCCACTAGGCCAAAAGAAGACTAGCTGTTTGTACTGAAAATGTTTCAGGGTGAAAAGGTATAGGTATTTTGCGTGTGTATGCGAGTTTTTCATTGGGTCGTGTAGGTGAAGATTTGGCGGGTGTCGGTAAAATGTCCAATGGGGAGACATGTTATTAGTGGGATAGGCGGCAGGAAAAATAAGAAAGAGAAGAAGAAGAAGGAGAAAACGCAAAATCCCCTTAGTTTGGGGCTTTATTGTGTGGACATGTGAAGTTGTTTATGAAATCTGTCTGTTGAAATGGGGTCAGAATGTACAGAATTTAATGTTTTTAAGGGCTGAGTGTCTGTGGCTGTTGTGGTTATTTCTGTGGGGAACCCTGAAAAGTGCCAAACTCTCGGTGCTGTATAGGTATGGGGCATGCCCCCGCCAAGGCGTAACTTGGCGGGATGGCATACCTGCCATCCCAATTTCGCTGGCCAGCCTTTCTGTTGCGTGAATGATTGTATGTTTCTTGGTATAAATGTCTGTTCGTAAATGTGAATGTAACATGCTGCGAGGGAAATGTCCCTATGGGGATAAAGAAGTTCTCTATGTATGTATGTACAATATGTATTTTACATGCAGTATTTAGCCTATTGTACGTAGCAAATATACAATCACTTGTACATTTACTGAAATTCAGTTCAGAAGCAAGTGTAAACATATGTTTTCTGGAGAAATATGCTTCCTGTAGTTACTCAGCAGCAGTTTTGTACATGAATTTCAATGTGTTCCATGAGGAAATTCGAAATATTTGACAGTTTGATCTCACACAAAGTTTGCATGACATTGTAAAATGGTAAGATTACAAAACACAGGGCCAAGTGACTTGAAAGAATTGAGGAAATATTGGGTAGCATTGCTTTGGAATACATCTTATTTAATTTCGGTGAGGCAAGATAGCCTATATTGTTTGTAGTACCGTAACTTGGCGTCATTTTGATATCAATACTTTTAATGGCAGGCCTGGATTTTGGCAGTCTGAATGAATGAGTTATAGATGGTGTATGTCTTGTATGTGTGAGTAACTTGGCATTTTTGTACGTTGAAAACGTGTTTTTTATGAGATATCATTTCTTTTTGCAAAGCGTTTTATTGTGAGAGTGAGAAATGCGAAGTGACCCTGTAAGAAACGGTTGTGGATTATGGCTATCCCTGTGTGAATTTGTACAGTCTGATGAGCATGTACTGTTTAGCAGTTTCGGTTTGCTATATATGTAAAACAGTGGCTGTGACAAAGCATGCGATGGCGTAAGTGTAAACGGATCAGAAACGCAGGTGAAATATGGCCAGTGTATGTACTCATGGATTTGACGGCCATCCAACGAGCCTTGATTGACAAAAGAATCAGCAAGCCCGTAGAATTAGAGCTCCCTAGGTTGCAACTTGTGTAGCCTTCTGTCGTGCTCCGTTTTGTCTGTTATTTCGTGGAGATGCACTTTTAGTGTTTGTAAGGTTTATAAGGCATTTTGATAGGCTTATCTGCAGGTGGGAATCCTGTTCGCTGTTTTGCTGAGCTATAACCGGAAAAGTTGATAGTGGAGAATAGGAGCAGACGCATATGTCCCAGCAGGCTTTGCATATGAGAAAATAACAACAGTGTGAGATAAATTAGGAGAAATGATGAAATTGCGTAGTTGAAACAATATGTTTTTAGCAGAATGGGCATGTAGGTGAAGGTTGTCATGATCACAGACTATAGTGCGAAGTAAATGAAGTGACCATGAGCGAGCTTAGTTTCCTTATCGAACGGTATATATAACAGTCTGTATAAAATGTTAGTTTTTAAGTAATGTGTGAAATCTATTGCACTGGTGTGCTTTTCTCAAGTGCAGTAGTAGTAGTTATAATTATGAGTGAGTCATGATTTTAAATGTAATGTTTTTATGCGGAGTTGCAGAACGTACATACGTAGTAATTGTTTGTATGTGGCTAGATAGAGAACAGGGCGAGGTAACATGAATGTAGAAACGTGGCCTTTGCTGATAAGAAGGTTTTGTATGGTAGCCAAGTGAAGAAATATAGTTAGTAGAAATGGCACAGTGGTGAACTGGTGTAACTTTTTAATAAAAGGAATACATTTACAATTAAAGCTGCAAGCGGCGTTGGGAGGGGTCCAAGCATTGGCACCATCGCGCCCCCTATGGAGCGATTTGAAAATGGTTTTTTTCTCATGATCATATGCCTTCACCCAACATATCTACTGAATATCATGATGACTGTATGAAATGTTGATGAGTTATGGCCAATTTTGTGCGAAGAGACGCTGTCGGATGACTTAGTTGCGTCGCCATGGATGTGTCCTGGCCGCTTCCCGTAAAGGTCTTTACTATGTTGTAACACTTAGATGGCATGTCGTAACACTTATATGGCCTGGCGTGTATGTACAGCTGCAGCGCTTCCATGCCGCAACTGAAAAAGATATCACACTAGCGTTGTCTTGATACCAAAAATTTGACTTTGATACCGATATCAGGTTTAGTATCACAATAATTGATACTGAAACGATACTGATTCAATACTCGGTACCTAACAATACAGAAAGTACCTTAATGGATCAGAAACATAATGACCACAAGGGTTGACCTCATTTTCGAATTCACGGTGCATTAAAAACCTGGTTTATTAACAACCTTTAAGATGAAGCCTGTTCAACATATCAATAAGCATAGGCCAATAGTGTTACAACACAAAACCATACAAAACTATATTGAATATACTTCAAAAATTAAGCAGTTGTAAAGTAAATTATCTTTAAACAGGTCTTTCACTTTAAGAGATCTAAAAACAGCATATTTAATAATATAATTCAATAACAATACAGCAGCTTCCTATAATAAAATATTTACAAATTAGACCAGCTATTGCTACTGAAGTGAACTGAGTCCAAGCTTGCGCTGTACCAACGAGTAGTGCACAAGCGCGCGTCACCTCACTTGCCAACCTTAGTTGCTACTGTCATCTAGCGAAGATTCTAACAAATTACACTTTTCATCCTCTCGATCAGTAATGCGGGAGACACATTTCCCTGGCTTTTACATTTGACGCAAAACTACGGAACGTCGGAAAATTCTAATACCGAACCGTTTATTTTTATTTTTATTTTTTTTAAGTACCGAAAAGGTGCTGAAGTTTCTGTATACCGTGCAACATTACGTCAGACACATACCTATTCCAATCCATTGCTCAGCTTAGCAGAGAATGCACATTTCAGAGCGCCTCAGAGACAGATAGAATAATAATACATGAATACACATTTCAAATAATAAATACGACACTGAGAAAAAACGAAACAAAAGATGAGATATCAAGTCGCGACCTACGCGCAGAGCAGTCTACCGTTTTATTTATTTAGACATTGGCAGAGCAGAAAATTTTCGGTTACGCTGACCTATAAAACATTATTCCAAAAGCAAAACCTACATCGTTAGAAAGCTTATACTCTCACCTACAGAATAAATGAATTGTCAATCAAGCCAAATTGCACTAAAAAGGGCGACAACGCCGTAAGCAACAGGTGTGGTATTACGCACAGCTCTTATTGAAGATAGCCGACCCAGGCGTCACAGATGCGCGTATATTTCGCAAACGGATTGTCCAAGACGATATATAACCACTCATTCGCAAAAGGGACATCTCTACGCGTAAAACCAATGGTAAGATTGTATATTTATTCAATGTTTAGTCCCAGATATTGACTGTAGAATGACATGGTATAATTTTTTTTTTAATTGTCTCGTTTATTTCGTAATTAAGTGAGCAGCGTTTTCACTGCTGTATTGGCATATTTTAGGGCTAATGTCAGGTTTATCTTGTTGCTACGGAATATTGCATTACATTACAGGCATTTGGCAGACGCTCCTATCCAGAGCGACGTACAACAAAGTGTTTAACCATAACCAGGAACGAGTGTGTCGAAAACCCTAGAGGGCAGTAGCCTACCGTTCCAAGTGCAGGGAACAACCGCATAGTTCAACTTGGACCCTGTAGGTTAAACTTATTAACACTAACACAAACAAGAACAGCAACAACGCAGTCTATGCAGAAATGCAAGCAATAGTTAAGACGAGTGCATTAACTAAGTCACCTACGAAACAGCTAACTAGTTACAACCAAAAGCTTACAGTCAATGTGGAGATTAAATTGAGAATACGACTTCTCTCAGCATAATGACGGATTTAAAGAATAATCGAACTCACCCGATATTGTCTTCAAATGGATCCATGCCAAAGAAAAGTAATGATTCATCCTCTCAAAGCTTTTACTAACAAACTTGTAGTAGCAAGAAATATCAACTCGCCATCCATGATAACTGCTTCATACGGTCAGAGTACCGTATTATTTATGTAGACATTGGTAGAGTACAGCATAAATTGCGTCTTTTGTTTATATTCAATATTAGTAATTGCAGCGAGAAACTGCAGCTGTAGACACAAGATAGTCTGTTATGTTATGGTAGCAACGGAATGAAGCGGACTACATATGTAGGCTATATTTACCGTCATTGTTTTATTATACCAGCGTGTTTTCGCGCGTTTCCAGAGAAACTCAATTACTATCAATAAAAATGGTTTAGCTATTTCTCAGCATAATGACGGATGGGGATGGGACGAAAATAATTTTCAACCGTCTACCACGTTTTAGCAACGTTCCAACACTGTCGTCATCACTGTTCCATGGGTCACAAAAACTATTACACTGACGCTTACATTGCAGTGTTAAATATCCACATTATATAATACCACTAACCTATTTAAAGACACTCAATTTCAAAGATAACGTATATAACCAAAATATTTTGAGCAGTAATACTTAGCAACATGACATTTTATCTGTGTTTAGTAGACAGAAAATCAATGACAAAGTCGTATCCGCTTCTGTTTTGCGTCAGAAAACAATGTCAGATAGGTCTATCAGCAAAGAAATGGCTTAGCTATGCCCCAAAGTCCTCAATAATAATAGTACTCTCCAAGAAATTACGAAAATCGTTGACAACGTTTCGTTAGGTGCATCGTCTTTAATGCTACGCCACAGTGAATGCGATAAGAAAATATTCCATTACGCTGAACTATAAAACGCTATTCCAAATGCAAAACCAGACATGTTATACATCGTTAGAAAGCTTATACTCTCATCTACTGAATAAATGAACTGTCAATCAAGCCAAATTGTTCTAAAAACGGCGACAACGCCGTAAGCAACAGGAATCACAAACGGATTGTCCAAGACAATGTATGACCACTCAGTCGCAAAAGGGACATCTCTACGCGTAAAACCAATGGTAAGATTGTATGTTTAGTCCCAGATATTGACTGTAATATGAGATGGTATAATTAAAAAAAACTTTGTCTCGTTTATTTCGTTATTCAGTATTTCCACTGCTGTATTGCCATATTTTAGGGCAAATGTCGGGTTTATCTTGTTGTTACGGAATATTAGCCTACATTACATTACAGGCATTTGGCAGACGCTCATATCCAGAGCGACGTACAACAAAGTGTCTAACCATAACCAGGAACAAGTGTTTCGAAAACCCTAGAGGGCAGTATCCTACCGTTCCAAGTGCCCCAAGACCGTCCCCTCACTGATAAAAAACTAACCTTACGGTGTCGGATTACTTGCGTCGCCATGGATGTCGCTTGCCGTAAAGAAGTTTACTCGATGTCGTAACACTTAGAATTTGGAGCTCCAGCTTTTCCGCACCCCACCTAATAAAAAAGTCCAAATGGCGGACAAACCATATGGCGGACATAGGTGGTCCCAAAAGCAAAGTTGTAGAGCACATTCAGGTGCATCGGTCGATGAAGTTTTGTGTTGATCGGACTTATAGTGTGACAGTTATAGCCTTTAAAAGAGTGATCCTTTGTTATAGCGCCACCATCTGGGCGACATAGGAGATTTTTCGTGCGTGAGTAGTGGGGGGCCATAGGAACCCACCTACCAAATTTGGTTGCTGTAGGACGTATGGTTGCTGAGCCTCAGACACTTTTAGCGGAGAAAAATAATAAGACTAATAATAATAATAATAATAATAATAATAATAATAATAATCCTAACAAATACAATAGGGTTCCACCAGCTTCGCTGCTTGGACCCCTAATAATTGAGAAGTAGGAGACTCTTATTAGTGAGGGTAAAAGCAGGTAAAAGAAAAATGTTCCTAGCTGGGCTTGAACCTACGACCCCATGTTCCTAAGACTGTAACCTTGCCCACTAGGCCACAGGCAGGCTAGGTGTTTAAACTGGAAATATTTCAGAGTAAAAAGGTATGGGTATTTTGCGTGTGTATGCGAGTTTTTGATTGGGTCGTGTAGGTGAAGATTTGGCTGGTGTCGGTAAAATGTCCAATGGGGAGACATGTTGTTAGTGGGATAGGCGGCAGGAAAAATAAGAATGAGAAGGAGAAGAAGAAGAAGAAAGAAGAAGAAGAAGAAGAAGGAGAAAACGCAAAATCCCCTTAGTTTGGGGCTTTATTGTGTGGACATGTGAAGTTGTTTATGAAATCTGTCTGTTGAAATGGGGTCAGAATGTACAGAATTTAATGTTTTTAAGGGCTGAGTGTCTGTGGCTGTTGTGGTTATTTCTGTGGGGAACCCTGAAAAGTGCCAAACTCTCGGTGCTGTATAGGTATGGGGCATGCCCCCGCCAAGGCGTAATTTGGCGGGATGGCATACCTGCCATCCCAATTCATTACTAATTGTAGGTTTTAATACTAAGAACAAATGTTGTTTAAATCCCATTCCTTCTATCCCTGGTCTATGCACAATTAATTAATTAATAATTAGAAAAGAATAAAGGAGAGACTTCTCTATCCCCCTTTTTATATTTTCGTTTTAAGCCGCTTTGCAGAACTTCTTTTCAATGTTATGATTAAAATTGTGTTAACTTTGGTCTGAGAGGGATACGTTTGGTTATGAATTAAATGTTTGTGTTTCTATGTTGGGAGGCTAGGGCAGGCAGTAAATGCACCATGTTTAAAGGCCAGTAGTACCACCCTTGTCTCTGCTTTATTCTGGTATAGGCTGACCCAGAATCTCCACCAGAGTGCCTGTAGATAGAGTGCAAATAGGAAGGTAGAGGAATCATAGGATATAATGGGTGCCAGAGTGAGGTCTTCTCAGGGAACTGTTAAATTAGCCTTAAACCCCAGTGCCTGATCTTGAGTTAATTCTGTGGCTTATCTCAGAGAATCCAGAATAAGAGACGTTGTTTCCAGCGGTAGTTTGGAACTCTGTAGTGAGTGTTGCAACCATGGAAAGATTATTTTTACACGCTACAAGCTTCAGCACCGCATTTTGTGAGCTTGTGTGGCCTACCGCTTCACTGCTGAGCTGTTGTTGCTCCCATACCTTTCCGCTTCACTATACCAGCTCTTACAGTTGACTGGAGCAGCTCTAGCAGGAAAGATATTTGATGAACTGTCTTGCCTCAGCCGGAGACTTGAAAAGGTGCTGTGCACCATTGTGAGTGAGCTTGAGTGTGGCTGGGTATATTAGGAACGTCTGGAGACCACGATCACAGGTTACTGCCAGCAGAGAAGAGAAGGCTCTGTGCCGCTGTGCTGTGTAATCGCTGAAGTCAGTATAAAAACGAACGTCTATCTCGTTAAACTTCACTGGTCAGGGTTTCCCCCAGAAAAGTTGTTAGGCCCGGTGGCAAGTATCTTTTGACGGGGGCTGGCGGCCGGCGGCCAATTGTCTTTTTTGACGGGGGCCCAGCGCGGGCCAGCGACAGACTGAAGGTAGCATTAAGGTAGGGCCCTGTAGTTTCTGTGATAACAGAATCACGGATGGAATCGCGGAATTGAGAATTTAAAAAAGCTATAACACAGATTCCATAGGGCCCTACATTAAGTCAATGCCAAAAGCTGACTGGAGATTTGAAAATATGACTACGTAATGTGAATGTTATAAAAAGTCATTTATTCAACACACATTTAAAAAATCAACAACTATTTACAGCATAGCAGAGTCCTACAAATAATCTGACAACAATGTACAGTCTCGGAATGCTGTGTTTTCAACAACAACAAAAGAAATTAAATTAAATAATATCAAAGTTTTTGCACTCTACAAAAAACTTGTATTCAAGTCCTGATTGGCTACTGAATCTTACAACAAGCCTTGGAATGCTGGGCACATTTAAACATTAAAAAAACTGTCTAAATAAATTCAAAATAAATTATAAACTCAAAAATGCCATCTAACCTGTGCTCGTTCAAATGACAAAATCTGCGTATTCCAGATCTTTGCCATGAACATTTTCGGTGTGTACGTTTATCCAGTTTTTAATATGCTAATGTCGATTGAAATGTGCAAAATTTTGTGACGCAAATATAATGTCTAAACTAATTGAGGAGAACTGTCTCTATCATATTTAGTAATATGTCATTTCTAATCAAGTATAATAATTAAAAACAAGTTGACACCAGTAATAACGTTAATTAGTTTAAGGAATTTTCTGCCTGTTCATTTTTCAGCTCAGCACCCGTCACTAGGGCACCCAGTGGTTTTCTTTCACTTTAAAAACAAGACCAGGTCAAAACCTAGTATATGGTTTTAAGGACTGCCCCGCTATTGTGGTCCAGCCAAAAATAACTAGCACTTTATTGCTGTAAGAGGTGGGTACAGACCATTTGACAGTTAGGATGTTGGCTCTTCTCCATTGCTCTTAATGGTCTGTCTACAAGAAAATACAAATAATTTGAAATCCATGCCTGCAAATCCATTATTAAAATACTTGGTAGATTTGTTAATCAGCGCTGATGGCGTTAATTTCAACTTGTTTAACGTGACTTTCGAAAGGTTAGCTAGCGTTGTCGTAAAATTTAGTGTCAACACATTAGTACGTTTGCGGGTCAGGCACTCTTCACGGTTAGAAGAAATTTTAATAATAAATTTATTTTATATAGCGCTTTTCATGAACTCAAAGATGCTTTACAATAGGTGGTACATACATACATATATACATACATACAATGAAACATACAATTCAGAGAAGGAAAAGAAAAAAGGGGGGGGGAAGACAAACATCAAGGGAAAGCTAGGGAAAAGAGGTGGGTTTTAAGGCGTGATTTGAAGGAGGTGAGTGAGTCAG
The DNA here is from genome assembly GCA_025169545.1 of Anguilla japonica. NCBI lineage: Eukaryota > Metazoa > Chordata > Actinopteri > Anguilliformes > Anguillidae > Anguilla > Anguilla japonica. The sequence continues at coordinate 829,721 of CM045898.1, forward strand.
AGGTACGGATGTCAGGGGGGAGGGCATTCCAGAGTTTGGGGGCGGCAACTGAGAAGGCGCGGTCACCAAAAGAACGGCGCTGAGAGGGGATGATGGTGAGGAGGCCGGCAGTGGATGAACGTAACTGTCTGGGTGGCTGGTAGGGGAGCAGGAGATCAGAGAGGTAGGTGGCTGCGAGGCCATTTAGGGATTTGTAAACTAGGAGGAGGAGTTTGAATGTGATGCGTGATGTGATTGGGAGCCAGTGTAAATCTTTCAAGATAGGGGTGATGTGAGACCGGGAGGATGTGCGGGACAGTATTCTTGCGGCCGAGTTCTGAACCAATTGCAGTTTGTGTAGGAGACGGGAGGGAAGACCAGTGAGGAGTGCATTGCAGTAGTCTAGTCTGCTGGAAATGAAGGCGTGAATGAGTTTTTCTGCATCGGGGTGGGTGAGAGAGGGCCTGAGTCTGGAGATATTACGCAGGTGAAAAAATGAAACCTTGACAGTGTTGTTGATGTGCTTTTCAAAGGAGAGGGATGGATCAAGTATGACACCGAGGTTGCGAACCAGGGGGGAGGGGGAGACAGGGGAACCGTCAATGGTGAGGGAGAAGTTGTGTAGTTTTGTGAGCTGGGGTTTTGGTCTGATGAGAATAATTTCAGTTTTTTCGCAGTTGAGTTTAAGAAAATTGTGTTGCATCCGAGATTTGACGTGTGTCAGACAGGTTTCAATGATGGCAGTGGGTGGCTGATTTGTGGATGTAGAGCTGATATAGATTTGGGTGTCATCTGCATAGAAGTGGAAATTGAGACCAAAGCTGCGGAGGATGGGACCAAGAGGAAGCATATAGATGGTGAAAAGGAGGGGACCAAGAACAGAACCTTGAGGGACACCCTGTGTGACAGTAGCAAGATCGGAGGTGTGATCATGGATAGATATGAATTCTGACCTATTTGTGAGGTATGAGTGAAACCAGTTGAGAGATGGGCCAGTGATGCCTAGGTGAGACAGACGGGTGAGGAGGATGTTGTGGTTGACTGTGTCAAAGGCGGCAGAGAGATCCAGGAGGATGAGTATACTATATGCACCAGAGTCAGAGGATAGGAGGAGGTCATTTATCACTTTGGTGAGGGCTGTTTCAGTGCTGTGATGGGGTTGGAAGCCGGACTGAAGGGGCTCAAATAGGTTATTGTCGGACATGTATGAACGGAGTTGGGAAGCAATAACTTTTTCAAGAAGCTTGGACATGAATGGGAGGTTGGAGATGGGGCGGTAGTTGGAGAGGGTGTTTGGGTCCAGGCCACGTTTTTTAAGGATTGGGGTGACGGCAGCAGTCTTGAAGATGGAGGGGACAGCACAGTGAGTCAGGGACAGGTTAATGAGCTTGGTGAAGTAAGGGCAGAGAGTAGGGAGGCAGGCTTTAATCAGGGCAGTGGGGGCGGGATCTAATGAGCAGGTGGTGGATCTGGCAGAGGAAAAGAGTTTGGTGAGTGAAGCACTGTCAATCTGGGTAAAGGTAAAACCAGGGGGGGGAGAAGTTGTGGTGGCAACAGTAGTACAGAGTAGTTCATCTAAAGGGGGTGTGGGTGAGGTGAGAGTTTGGTGTATCTTGGTGATTTTGGTGTGGAAGAACTCTAGGAAGGAGTTGCACAGTGATGGGGAGATGTAGTATTATTTGCAGGGGGGTTGAGAAGTTTGTTAACAGTGGAGAAGAGGGTGCGGGGGTTTCCGTTGGAGTATTGGATTATGTTGGAATAGTGAGAGGATCGGGCAGCGATAAGGGCATCTCTGTATGTCTGAATGTGGAGTTGGTGGGCTTGGGCATGGACAGTGAGACCAGTTTTTTTGTGGAGACGCTCCAGGCGACGGCCAGTCTGTTTCATGGCACGGAGCTCGGGGGTAAACCAGGGGGATGGAGTGGCAAAAGTGACCAGCTTAGTTTTGAGGGGGGCAAAAGAGTTAAGGGTACTGGATAATGTGGTGGACAGCTGAATTGCGAACTCTTCAGGGGAGTGTACAGTGCGGTCAAGTGGTAGGGCGGATGTGATTGAAGCAGCAAAGTGGGCAGGGTTTATGGAGTTGGTGGTCCTGAATGATATGGTTCGCGACTGTATGGGCTGAGGGACAGGGGTGGACAAGAGAAAATTAATCAGTCTGTGATCAGACAAAGTGAACAGAGAGCTGGTGAGGTTTGATATGTTGAGACCGATAGAACACACAAGGTCTAGTGTGTGGCCCTTGGAGTGTGTGGGGAAGTGTACATGTTGAGTGAGGTTGAAACAGTCCAAGACTACATTGAGGTCAGAGGCAGGTGTACACTGAGTGGAGTCGACATGGATGTTGAAGTCGCCCAGTAGCAGTAGACGGGAAGACGGAACAGGCAGAGAGTAGTTCAGTTAATTCAGACAGAAAAATTTGATTTGGTTTAGGGGGGCGATAGATAAGGACAGCAAGGACATTGTGTAATTTAAATGCAATGTATTCAAAAGATGTAACAGAAATCGGGAGGGAGACTTCAGATGGGGTGAATTTAACATGAAAAATGATTGCGAGGCCGCCACCCCTTCCAGCGTGGCGGGGTTTGCAGAAGTAGCTAAAACCTGGGGGCGTGGCTTGATTTAACGAGAAAAAGACGCCTGGCTGCTGCCAGGTCTCACACAAAAAAAGAAAGTCCAGTTTATTGTCGATAATAAGTTCAAGGAGCAGGGGGGATTTGTTATTAATGGAGCGAATGTTCAGCATGGCAAAATTGGCATGGTGAATTGACTGTTTGGCTACCGGAGGGGCTGTGGGGAATGAACGCAAAACCGAATAATCCACGAGGCAGGTGCTGATTCCTCGTGTCCTAGCAGGGCGATCGATAGTCCAAACGGATGGGATAGATTGAGCTGATGTTGTAGTGGCAGCGTGTATGTTACGGCGACGCCCCCGGTGGAGGTATCGGGTGTGAAGAATACCATAGTTTTTGCACCGGAGGAAGACGAGTGAATCAACCGTGCAGCGAGAATTGAGAGTGAGGAGTTGCGAAGGGCTGTATTGTAACATTGTCAATGAAACCTGGGGGTGATAAATCCGGTCGTCGTTGCGGGTGTTCAGTAGCAACAGTAAAGTAAAAAAACCAAAAAAAAAAACCGACTGTGTCAACAGCCCTAGCAAAGCGGGCTAGCGGCAGCTGGCTAGCTGACATTAGCGAAGGTCCAACTTTCCCAGACAGGTTGGCCAGAGCAGATCGGGTAGTGCAAACACGGTTGGAAAGGCGACCGCAATGAACCTGGCTAAACCGATCACCACGACCAGCCAGCTAGTCAGCACAGCAAGGGAGCAGTAAGCGTACTCACCGTGAAGGCTAGCACAGCTAGCAGCTCGAGGACCGGGCGAGAGAGTGGAGACCGACTCGCTGCAACGGAGCCGGGTGATGAAGCAGGCAGCGTCGGATACCAACCGGTGCGGGAACCGACAGCTACAGAATCCGGGGCGGCGGAGAGGCAGACAGGATAGGCAATCCACGGGAAAAAAAATCCACGGCAAGCGATCATCCGGGAGGGCGAAATAGAGGCTGCAGCAGGCGGCCGGATCCGGGGTCAGTAGCAGGAGAAAGGTAAGCCGGGGGTAGGAGACTCAGCAGGGGATCCGGAGAGGAGCAGGCGACGCACACAGGGTCGTAGATCAAGGCCGAGGGGTGAAGCAGGATAGCAGGTGACAGTCGATTTGAATCGCTGAGCGATTGCACATATAAAAAATAAAATAAGATAAAAAACAAATGCAGAAGCGCTAGCTAATGCTCTAGAAGATGTAAATGCGCTGTAGAGTAAGAATATAAACGGTATATTAGCAAGCGATTGCCATGAAATGCAGAGCCAGGAAACACGCAGAGCTTGGAGGGCGAGGGAGAAGAAGCAGCAGCGAGAAGCGGCAACACAGATGCGCACGACGTTCTCTCGACCGGAAGCAAGGAAGTGAGTCCTAGGGTTAGCTAGTCCTTTGCACTGGCTTACAGTAACGATTTAGGATAGCGCTTCCAATATTGCTTGTGAAAGTGCTGCGACAGAAACAGCGATAGATTTAGCACGAGCCACATCTGTCCAAAATGTAAACAAGTAAGGCAGTCTTCCTGATCGGGGAAAATTGTATGACAGCGTCACCCAGCGAGTGAACACCACAAACGGCGGTGGTGTATCAGTTATTGGCTCATTACTAACTGATTGTGGCGAAAACCTGCGGTGAAAACTTGCTAGGTTAACCACCCCCACCCCCTCCCGCCCAATTTCAATAACTCATCGGATCTGCACAAATCACACAACATGACCTATTTTGGATTCAAAACGGCGAATTTCGCCGCGACTAGTTTGCAGGTAGCCTATGCGTGAAGAGTGCCTGACCCTCAACCATAGCGTTTTTCCCCGAAGATGGTATTTCTAGATATAGCCTAATTTTGCCGCTGTATTAACACATTTCTACGTTTGCCGGTCAGGCACTCTTCACCATAAGAATAAATTTTAGGATTTTCCGATTTTTTTTTTTTTTTTTTTTTCCAGCAGTTTTCACGGTCGGGAAAAAAATTGACAACTTTGTCGTGCACATCAATGTCGTCAAGCTAACGTTATTAATACACAAGTGAAGTCGTTATTTCGATGGCTACTAATAAGTCATGTAATGTTACAATGTATCGAACGTTACATGCATGCTACTAGTTTAACATTACCTACACACTGCTTAAATTGATTTAAAAAGAATGTATGCCCACTTACCAATGAGATGAAGTGATAACGCGGAAGTTTGTAACGAGGTTAGCCTACTAAATAAGAAATGGTGGCTTGCTAGGTAACGTTAGCTTGCGATAGTTGGAAGCGTCAAGTGTTGAACGTCACTCCACCCACAATGAGGGTAAAGAACACTGATCTCAAACCTGCTGCTTTCCTAGTGCATTCACGTTTTAACCAACAGATGTCGCTGGTGAGCTTTCCAACCGAGCCGCTGTAACTGTAGTTTAAAAAACATCTTTGAAATACTTTTTTTTTTTTTTAAATTTCCCGGTGTTTTGGCCTTAGGCCCGGCGGGCCGCCGGACTTGCAATACACTGGCGGAAACCGTGCTGGTGATTTCCTGGCGGCTTGCAAAATATGCTGTCGATCCATGTACCCCCACAGATTAATAATCAATGTTCCAGGCCTGTTTGCTGTTTTTGATCAGCCGCCATAGAAACGGTGAGCCCTCATTACTTCTATAGTCCTGTCAGCCAGAGAGGGAAATCAGTCTTTGAGGGAATTGGTAAGAAAACCAACCAGGTCTGATCATTCAGAATTATCCGGTTGGTTAATAATGCGAAGGTTGCACCATCTGCTCCTATCGTCCAGCTACGCCACTTTAGCCTCAAGCTGATCCTGTTTGTCCTGGTGCAGCGAGGCAGCGGTTTCGGCTAGTTTAACGTTGGCTTTCAAACCAGCAAATTCAGCCTGTAGCTCTTTCATGCCGAGCGAATATTGAGAGATTTCAGCTCGTATGGACCGGGTTTCGTCCTTGATCCGGGAGAGCTGTGTCTTAAAATATTGTCTGTGTTTTTCTAACATGACACATGATTCCTCATCATGTCCCTTTCTGGGTGAGTCTTGCCTGAAAGAGTCTTTGTTTTTGAAGAAATGGACATATTTTATATATTGGTCAACAGCACCAATAAACTGCACTGGGAGTGAACAGTTAAGTTAGCCATTCGTAATGAAAACAGTTAAATGAAGAGGAGAGAGGGCAAGGAGAAAAATCACCAGGCAGCCATCTTCCCAGTAGGTCACGTGATTCTCCCCAGCAGATTGATATATAAAGAAAAAGAACACACAAAGAACTTGTGATGCATACCCACAATCCTCATATGAAATGAATTAGGTACCAGGATAATTAAAGGGATATTTCACAAGTAATTTTTTGGAGCTTACCCCATTGTATTTGGATAGCGTGTATACTAGCAACTAGCTGTCCCTGTTAACCATTAACGGCTTCGCCGTTCCTCCTGGTTGTCCAGCTCCCAATTCACTCCCATTCATTTTCAGGACCTTGCTGAAAGTCCTGTTGTAATAGGTCACCGGTGAGAACTGGATACAGACTGTCTGGTTGATATGGTGAAAACATTGACCTGCATAGTAAAATTTTTCAGGCCTGTCACACATTGCAGTCTTCATCCATCTCCATTTTCCTGCTATGAAATCCATATATTTACCCCAGTCTCTTTCACACACTGACTTTTTGTTGAAGGCGAGTTTTACTCCTCCATTACACACTGGTTTGTGCTGCAGGATTGTGGTGTTTCTGAAAGGATTGTGCATAAAATGACATTTTATTCTGCTTTTAGCACCGTCGCCTCAGCAAGAAGGTCCTGGGTTTGAATCCCGATCTGGGCCTTTCTGTGTGAAGTTTGCATGTTCTCCCGTGTTCATGTGGGTTTCCTCCGGGTACTCCGTGTGTGTGAATGGTGAGTGAATGTTGTGTGTGCCTTGTGATAGTTTGGCGACCTGTCCAGGGTGTATTCCTGCCTTTCGCCTTGTGACCCTGACCAGGATAAGCGGGTATAGATAATGGATTAATGGATGGATGGACTTCCATAAACGAGAACGAGAGTCATGCAGCGACTGATTCCAGCTCCAGACTCTAGTTCCTAGTGAAAGTAATTTCACCTACTGTGCTTTGGATGTGAATTCCTACATGAACCTAGCACAGGGCTATGTTATTATGCGATTCACAGGACTTTCCGAAACATTTAGTAGATTTAAAAATGTATAGCCAATATGGACATGTTTCTGTGCAATTCACTCAATTAGCATTTAAAGCTGGCTCACAAATAAGTGGCACAAGGTTGACGACTAAATAATTTGCAAACAACAGAACAGCTGATGCTGATATCCGTGCAGATATTGGATATAGTGGATCAAACAAGTTGTAAAACAGCTAGCCAAATTATGTGTGTGTGTACTAACTGATTTTACATTTCAGTTAGTCTAATTCACCATTTGGCTGTTCTGAGCCATAGGAAGCTTCAAAACACTCGGCCAGGATAGCCTAGAGATAGACAGAGCACGGATTTGGAGGTAGCCATTGGAGGTGTGAATGTGTGTGTCTGTGTGCGTGAGTGTGGGTCTGCATGTGTGTGTGTGTGTGTGTGTGTGTGTGTGTCAGAGGGGGTGTCCATTCCCCTCCCCCCTCCCCTCCCACTAGATAAAATATGTGCCTTTCTTGTAGTTAGCATCCTAACATCTAGGTCTGGTGTCTACATTTACATCTCTGGGTTTTTTTTAAATATTCTGCTGCCTTTTTGTTTTTAAATGTAGGTCTTGGCACATGCTTAGATTACTTTGGGACAAACACACTGTGGTTTGGTATCTTCTTTCAATCATTCCTTGTGTGACTGTCCATGTCTATAACCTTTGTTAATTGTTTTAAGGTAGTTGAACCTTGTCTTTAGATTTGATATGTTTGATAATAATTACCAAATTAAATCAAATAAATATATTTTACATGTTGGATAAGTGAGGTGTTTTAGCTGTTGATGCACTGTGTTCGGTATTCAGAGTGCCGGTTGCCAAACCAGGGTGTTAACAGTTAAAACTGCTGGGTTCAGAAAATTAAACATAGTTCAGATAATCCTCACCTTGCTGAAAGGTTTTACACTCTTTATCTTCTTAGTCAGTGCCTGTCCTAATTTTATGACCTGTAATTTTACTGAATGCCGTGCCTTGCTTAACTGCAGCTGGAGTGTTGATCTTATTTGCCTTGGCTATATTTGGATTTGTGTTGACTAACTGCGTTGTGTAGTTTCCTACATCATACACTGTTCATCAAGCTAGCTGCACCAATGTCAAAACAATGTTGACCTCTCGAATTATCCACAAAGTGGTGATGAGTTCTTATAGCCTAACATATTATGTTTGAATAAAGGAAATGACTGCGGGTTCTTTGCTTGAATTGAGACTGAACCTAGTTTACATCTCTGCCTCAGTGTTGCCAGATGCCTGAATCAGTTACTCCTAAAAAAAAGTCCTCAAAATCTTCAATCAACTCCCATTCAAATTCCTCACAAATATTACCCCATATCTCATTTAAAATCCCCCTCTGTCATTGACTTCCATACATCTTTACTGTAAAACGTCCCCCAAGAATGTTAAAAACCCTACATACATTTTAGGGGAAAGTCTGGCAACCCCACTCTGCGATGTGTGTTCTTTGGGAAATAACATACTAATGGCCTCTTTCGTTCACATCTTTTTTTTTACATCATGCAAATAAGAGAGTTGGCTACCCAAAGCTTATAGCATTTCTCAGATGTAAGTGGGCTGACCAGCTAGTTTAAGACAATTTCTTTTAATTCTGTAGGTCTGTTTATTACTCAGGCAAGTTTGTTATTGCAATACAAAGTCTTTAGGGGTAGGAGGACACGTAGAGCTGCGGTGACTAGTCTGAAACTCCTTCCAGTTCCGGACCCAGACCCGGACCCGAATCAGAATGTCCAGTTCGGTCTGGTCTTCAACGACAGGTCCTGTTCCTTCCCAGATTAGGTCCCCACCGCTTTATATTTCAAATAATCGCACTCCTAACTATGTAATTCTGAGGAAAAATTCCAGTACAAAATTTCACTTTTTTCAATTGGCCTCCATTGGATTACATAGAAGGTTTGAAGTGCGATTATTCAAAAATGCTGCAGTGAAATTTCACAGAAATGTGGTAGAACGTACATAAGGATCCCTTCTGTCATAAACAAGTGTTTTAATTCTAAGGAGAAGTCAAATCCAAAAATTCAATTTTTTATATTAGTCTGTATTGGGCTACTTGGAAGGTTAGAAGTAGGATTATTCAAATGCACCTATTTAAGGTGGACCAGAAATTTAGAATCAGGAGTCAACTTCAGGATGGTAGCGTTACCAATAGCATACCAGGCTACTTAGCTAGAGAGCTGTAAAATGCATTGAGAGCTCTTTTTTTCCAAGCTCTTACTATTGTAACTGATTATAACTATAGCTGAAGAAATTTATGCTCCATCAAAGTAATTATCCTCTAATTCAAAAATGCATTTCTTATGATTATGTGACTGATTGATTTGCCCATGAATCTGAACAGGAGCACCTGAAGAATGCCCACCAAACAGGAAAATGTTGCATGGAGTACAACACACACCTGAAGCCCAAACTTTCATTCTAGAGCATTTTAATCCCTGTGAACTTTTTATCTTTGGATTCCAACAGTACGTGGAGTGTGAAATATGTGAGTAGAGAAAAGATTCAGGTCCCTCACTGTAGGCTTACCTGCTATAAACACTCATTCATGGTGATGACAATTTAGCTTCTTAGTGCTAAAAGATGATATGTGTTGTTGGCTGCATGGGTGTTGCAATATGTCTTCACTGCTATAATTCTTTTTTTTATGTTAATTAATTATTCATTTATTAATTATTTTTCAATTGGCCCACCAACTCTCCCACTTAATGGAGGACAAGTTTATTTATACAGTTACGTAGCGGCAACAGTTTTCGCCCCAGGAGGCTGAAATTTGGCATGGAGGTTGGCCATGACCAAAGATAGAGCTGAGTAACTTTTCAGGATGATTGACCAAGAGGGGGCGTGGCGATGGGCGTGGCCTATCACAAAAAGGTGCATAGCTCCTGAATGGATTCACAGATTTGCACAAGATTTTGTGGAAAAGTTGGTCATGAGCCAAAGAAGAGCTCATCAACTGTTCATGCCAATTGGCAAAAGGGGGCATGGCAGCAGGAGTGGCCTATCACAGAAAGGTGCATAAAATCTACACGGATTCACCAAACATGGCAAAACTTGGTGGAAAATTTACATAACACCATAAAACTTCAAGGAAAAGTTTATCATGAACTGCTGTCTAACTTGTGCATGTACCATCTGACGGTCTGCAAAGCTGTGCCTAACCTCTAGCAGCCACACATTTTGAGGCTGAAATTGGGCATGGAGGTCACGTGTTTGGGGGAGGGTATGTGCGTGGATGCATGCACGCAGACACATCATGCCCATTGAAGCTGGGGGGGCACGTTCCCCACCAGATTTTTGATATCTGTATTTTTTATATTTTTATTTTATTTCATTACTATTATTTTTTATAATATGTAGTTATCATTTTATATTACGAGTCAAATGTATTCTTCTGATTATGTCATAGATCATACCTCAGAAAGTCACACACCTCCTTTCCCTATGGTATTGGTTTCTCCAAAAGTTGCAGGATGAAATCGGTTCGCAACAGCAGGTACGCACGCACACAGACAACACTCTGTTGCGCATCAATGCTGGAGGAGATGTAGGCTACAGCTTAATGGTGTGTTGCTGAAGTGGTTAGTAGAGTATCAATCCCTTTTTCAAACGTGTGAAAATGAAATGCAATTAGTTATAGACACTTAATTGCATTTGAGAAAATATAGGCATAGTTTGCTTTGCAAGATAGTTGGCTAGTACCAGCTAAAGTTAGTAGCCATCCCTCAATCCGGTTGTTTAGCCTTCTGGCTCGCTAGCTAGTCGTGATTTGTGATAACATAGCATGCTATTTAATATTGGTAAAGGAGAGCTGTGTGAATCTTATGGCAGTGAGCTGATTTTTTTACCACCACTATCACAGGTTATAGTTAGCAAAACACTGAACACCATTTGATATCTCCAGGTCAAGATGCAGAGGAAAATCTTGTCATTCTTTAAAAAAACAACAGAAAGCCCCAGGCCTGTACTCAGTCAGGAATTTGAGTGCAAGAGGTAGTTTATCTTAGGTGAGATTTATAGTGATAGGCTATTTTTCCTTCATGGAAATGTATGCAGATTTAATTGTGTGTAGGTGTGGTTACAGGTTATATGTACTTAGGCTAGTGGTGATGATGGATCTTTCATGGAGGCTGAGCAGTTTGGGAAAATAGGTTACTGCTGCTCAGTCTGAGCTTTTATTGGCAATGGAGCAGACACTGCTATGTGATGTCAGCACAGACTCATCTGTACTCGTGCTGCTTCCTGTGCATTGTGTTTGAAAATACAGCTGTGGCTTTATTATCTATGTTCTCTAAATTAATTTGCATTGTGGATATAGTCTTTTTATGTAGATTTATGCCCCTTAACATTTTTAGGTGACGCAGACAAGATTTAGCTCTTTTTCAAGAAAAGTGGCAGCAGTGTAGAAGCTAGTGTAGAAGTGAGTGAATAAGTGAGTGTCATTTTCAATAACCGTAACAGCACAAATAAATGACATGAAAATAAATATACAGTATTTATCCTAATATAAAGTAGGAGATTACTGAGCTACAAGAACTGATTTAGTGAAGTTTTAAATAATCCCCCCAAAGTCTTTGAACATATATGTCAAATTGCAGAAAATTGCCTCATGGATGCATGCGCGTGTGCGGTCGCAGCTATTGTGGATTCACTCTTGTTACCTTAAATAAGATATGGCCCTGCATTCAAATCTGAAAATGATCCGTATTTGCTAGGAAAAAAGCTAAAATTCCCTTTTTTACAGGCTGCAGCCATCTTGGAACAAGCTAGTTTGTGACATCATTGGCATTAGTCTCGCCTGCTCAGTTCCTATTGGTAGATGGCTGACTTTCAGTGAGCTCAGCGATGAATCAGGAGGAAAGAAACAAAACAAAAAATGCATTGAGAGTCCTTTTGTATTGCCCCAGGCTGCTCAAATGGGTATTACTACACAATCATTTTCATGAACTGCCTCTGACGAGACTGCAACCACTGAGCTGCTGGCTGCTCAGAAATGATCCACCTGTGGGACAGGGCAACGGGTCTGCAGTGATGATTTGTTCTTCAGACCACGAACCGACTGAAGCCAGACGCTGTGGTTGGGCGGGAGGGCAAAATTAGCAATTAACTTATCTACAGTATGTTAGATATCAAGTGTTTAGATTATGGCCTCAGAGAGAGAAAAAGTGAACTGGATACAATATTGGCTTTTTAAAAAATTTTTATTTAACCTTTATTTAACCAGGTTAGTCTAATTGAGATTAGAAATCTCTTTTTCAAGAGAGACCTGGCTTGAAGAATGCTACCTACCCTCCCCTCCAGGAACATTAAAGGAAACATCCTTTACCCCACTCTGATACCCTAATCTAGGCAGGCGATCTATGGGTCCCACCTCCTGCAGAGTTTGTCTCAGGAGAGACAAACCAGAAGACAAAGCTATTTACAAGGCCAGAGGCCCAGTGTGGCTACAGAATGAGCAAAGATCCGGTTCTGTTTGATCTTAAGTTTAAATGCAATCTGTGACATTTTATTGAAAGCATTGACTGAAAACTTTATGTTTATGTTAGAAGCACAAGTAAACTTCCATGATTTTTATTGGTATTCAATAACTTTACTGAATTACCTCCTAATATATTCATGTTTGGTCTTGTTAGAAAGGGACTAAATTCCTGAATATTTTGGTAATAATATGGTTCTTAGCCATGCTTTCAACAACATAAGGTCACTTTAATTAATAAGTACACTGTCAGCTTTTAGATAGGGCACTCCTCGTCATAAATAAGCACGCCCCCCTTCTACAACTAAACTCAGCATTGCCCAAACAGGGCAAACATGCTCAAGCCATGTTACATCGAGTGTTTATGATGGCCTCAGGAAAAAGTTGTGTTGTGTTGCAGTTGGTCTTTATTTTGGTGGTGGTTTCTTGGTTGTGTGTTTTAGCTCATTTCCTTTGTTCCTGTGGCACTGGAAGAGGGGAATACTTTGATAAGGTCTGACTCTTCAGTCTTTCTTTTCTGGTAGTCTAAATTTAGCATCTTGCTTGATGTCTTCTGTCTTCTTAGAAGTAGACCTGATACAGAGTTTGTTTTGGTTTGTCAGTTGATTCCACCAGGTTACTGTCGACTGACCTATCAATGATTGAATTCATAATTGTCATTTTCAATAATACTTGTTAAATTAAATCATGTAAAATATATTTTATATGTAGGTTAAGTGAGGGGATTTAGCACGCAGTACCACTTGTGTTCAGTATTCAGATTGCAGAACATTTTAACAAGGGCATTGACTGAAGCACTGGATTCAGAAAATAAACATATTTTTACTTAATTGTTGCTTGCCTGACAGTGCCTCCTGGAGTTTTAAATACACTGCTGTCTGAGCTTTAATCTCAATATAAACTGCCGCTGGGTCCGTACAGCCTGCTCACTGCTTATTCCTGTATTTTAATGTATAAACATAATGTGCAGATGTTCCCCTGTCATACAGTACTGCACTGCTGCCCTGCTCTCCCTGGGAGTATCGGGGCTCCCCCACTCCCTGCCCGCTGATCCCTTAGCAGTGTGCAGCAGCAGGGGGTCCTGAGACGGCCTCAGCACAGGGGCTCAGCTGATCCCTTAACAGTGTGCAGGATCAGGGGGTCCTGAGACGGCCTCAGCACAGGGGCTCAGCTGATCCCTTAACAGTGTGCAGGATCAGGGGGTGCTGAGACGGCCTCAGCACAGGGGCTCAGCTGATCCCTTATCAGTGTGCAGCACCAGGGGGTCCTGAGACAGCCTCAGCACAGGGGCTCAGCTGATCCCTTAGCAGTGTGTAGGATAAGGGGATCCTAACTAGCTGGCTGGTAGCTGTCGACTGACTAGCATGAGGAACCGGCAACACAAAAACCAGATTTGTTTAGGTCAACAACCGTCTCTTCTTAGTTGAAAGCTCTTTGGTTTTCCCCATGGTCATAGATGACAAAGGCATTTTGTGTGTGTGCAACCTCATATTTACATGCCAGTGATACAAGGAATGGTGAAAGGTAGCTATACAGTTTCTGGGGGCTGAGATCAAATAAAATAAAAAATTTCTTCAGATGCCACTTCAGATGTTTAGTTTTATTTTAAATATTCTTTAGGGGTACCAGTAATTTTGACCCCTATGCTTTTGAGAAAACTGCTATTACTCAGAAGTTTTTTTTTAAATAATTTTTTTAAATTATACTGAAAGTAAGTAGTTTTTCCAAATGTTTGAGCAGACAATTTGCATCATTGGGTATATTGTTTGTCTTGCACAATAATTTTTGCTAATTTTCGTAAAGAGGGCCAGTAATTCCTGAGTTGAATGTATAAACTCTTCTTTGCAGACTGAACAGCTGTGACCTCACAGAGAAGTCATGTGGTATTGTGGCCTCAGCTCTCCAGTCATCAAACTCACCCCTGAGAGATCTGGACCTCAGCTACAATAACCTGCGAGATTCAGGAGTGGAGCTGCTCTGTGCAGGACTGATGAGTCCAAAATGTAAACTGCAGAGACTGGGGTGAGTAGTGCTGTGTACAGTGTGACATTAACTAAATCGAATTACTGATTATGGCAATGTAAGGGTTTGAATTTTGTCACAGGGATCCCTTAGCAGTGTGCAGCAGCAGGGGGTCCTGAGACGGCCTCAGCACAGGGGCTTAGCTGATCCCTTAACAGTGTGCAGGATCAGGGGGTCCTGAGACGGCCTCAGCACAGGGGCTCAGCTGATCCCTTATCAGTGTGCAGCACCAGGGGGTCCTGAGACAGCCTCAGCACAGGGGCTCAGCTGATCCCTTAGCAGTGTGTAGGATAAGGGGATCCTAACTAGCTGGCTGGTAGCTGTCGACTGCCTAGCATGAGGAACCGGCAACACAAAAACCAGATTTGTTTAGGTCAACAACCGTCTCTTCTTAGTTGAAAGCTCTTTGGTTTTCCCCATGGTCATAGATGACAAAGGCATTTTGTGTGTGTGCAACCTCATATTTACATGCCAGTGATACAAGGAATGGTGAAAGGTAGCTATACAGTTTCTGGGGGCTGAGATCAAATAAAATAAAAAATTTCTTCAGATGCCACTTCAGATGTTTAGTTTTATTTTAAATATTCTTTAGGGGTACCAGTAATTTTGACCCCTATGCTTTTGAGAAAACTGCTATTACTCAGAAGTTTTTTTTTAAATAATTTTTTTAAATTATACTGAAAGTAAGTAGTTTTTCCAAATGTTTGAGCAGACAATTTGCATCATTGGGTATATTGTTTGTCTTGCACAATAATTTTTGCTAATTTTCGTAAAGAGGGCCAGTAATTCCTGAGTTGAATGTATAAACTCTTCTTTGCAGACTGAAAAGATGTGACCTCACAGAGAAGTCATGTGATATTGTGGCCTCAGCTCTCCAGTCATCAAACTCAACCCTGACAGATCTGGACCTCAGCTACAATAACCTGCGAGATTCAGGAGTGGAGCTGCTTTGTGCAGGACTGATGAGTCCAAAATGTAAACTACAGAGACTGGGGTGAGTAGTGCTGTGTACTCTGTGACATTAACTAAATCGAATTACTGATTATGGCAATGTAAGGGTTTGAATTTTGTCACAGGGAAGACTAATTTCCTGACTCCATTCATGGATGTTTGTGTGAATGTGAGTTTGCATATAAGATTATTGACTGAGGTGTGCTCATGTGAAATGATGAGCAGCTTGACCCTGTATCCTGGAGAGAGAGGCTAGCTACTGCTGCCAGGCATTCATCTATCCTGGGAGGTAAATGTCCTGCTCACCCAGGAATCTAAAACCAACAACTATCCCTGGGATTAACCTAATTATGATTTACCCCATTTGGGTAGCGAGACTATATAAATATCACAAGGCATGACTTCTGTATTATTCTATTAAATAATATTTGACTGACCCTAGCAGTTATCCATGAAGAGCTGCATATCCTGCTAGTGAATCTAACAATATGCCCAGTGAGTACCTCAGTAAGGGTGTTACCCCAAAACTTTAAGTAACTGTCGCTACCCCAGTTCTCTGAAACGCAGAGTGGAGAGGTCCACGTATGGGGAATGACATCCGGTCATCCAATTGCACCAAGTGTGGCTTTCACAGCCAGTAGCGCATTCAGTGTTACAGGAGACTACTGCCCTCCTGGAAGAACATATGGGACACTGCAGTGCTACTACTCTTCATATTCACTTCTCATGCGCGGCAAGCAGGGCAGTCTTGGTGGATCTCTCCACCGGGGTTACAACAGTAACCTAAAGTTCTCTTTCATCATCTCGTGTTTCAGATCCACCTATGGAGAGAGATAGACAGCTCCCAGAATGCCTTATGCTCACAGCTGAGATGCTGTCAGGCCAGCAAAGGATGGCTTCTCCCCTGAGGGGAGGGTGGTGTCTGGCACATCCCATGTAGGGAAGTACTGAAGACTTTCCACTGCCCAAAGCTATAGCCAGGGCCAGGAACAGTGTGAAGTACTAAAACCCATAGCAGATGAGGGGAGATGTGTGCGCCTCACACAGAGCTCACCCCCAGACCTGAGTGGGCTACCGGCCTCAGACAATGGAACCTAGCAACAGTATCTGGAGAAACCCAGCCTGTGGCTGAATAAATATCCTGCAAAGAGACCCCATGGAATAGGGCCCACAATGCAGCCATGCCCCTCGTAGCTTGAGCCCTCAGGCCCAAGGGGGGGGTGTTATCCTCTTTGAATCGTATGCCATAACAGTAGCTTCCATAAGCCAATGGGACAGCCGCTGCATAGAGATGCTTTCCCTTTGCAGGCAGGGGCTCATGTGACTTAAGATCTGGTCGCTCTTTCTAAATGCCTTAGTCTTTGCCATATACGTGTAGAGAACACACACAGGACACAGCATGTGCAGCCTATGCTCCTCTTCAGAGGAGAAAGGTTGTGGGTGAAAAGTGGCAAGCTCCAACACCTCACATGTGAAAGGAGGGAAGCTTTTAGGCATAAAGGCCGCATTGAGCTTAAGAAAAAGCCTTTCCATCTTAGGGGAGAATATTGTGTATGAGAGATGCACTGAGAGCGTATGGAGGTCACTGACTCACTAGCTGAGGCTAGTGCGAGCAGCAAAGCTGTCTGGAGAGACAACAATTTTATTTATAGACTCAAACGGCCTTAGAGACAGAGCCTCCAGCTCCAGTGATAAATCCCAAGGGGAAATGAGCTTTTTAACAACAGGCAGAGAACAGTGAGTCCCCTTCATGAACCTGTGAATGAGGGGGTGCTGCCCCACTGCATAGTCTCTGAACCCAACATGACAAGCAGTGATAGCTGCCAGGTAGACCTTAATGGTAGAAAAGGATCTCTCTTTATCCATAAGGTTCTGTGAAAAGCACAGCACATCAGTTACAGAGCTCTGCTCTCTCTCTCTGGCTTCATATAATTGATGTGAGCTGAATGCAGCTGGGTTGGCCATGTCTCATTCACCATTTGACCCTCCTGAGTGCCCCCCCCCCCCCGAGAGGGATGTGTCTGTCCTCATGTCTTTCCTCATGAGAACGATCCTGAGAGGGGTTCCCTGAGTGTAAGAGTCTGTGTTTTCCCAGTGACGCAGAGTTGCAGAGAGTGAGCACAGGGCTGAGGTGGAGGGATGAAATCCAGCGACACCGCCTCCATTCATTTTAAATGAGAGGTGGCGGCACACCTCAGCAAGGCATTTTGGGATTGGCAGGGCTAGGTGGTGAGGCGGTGGGAGAGATGGCCAAAGTTTAACTTCAAGCCCCAGGCGGTACAACTACGTGTCGTGGTAACCAATCAGATTTGATCTAAAGATCAGTCAAGTGAATTGTCCCCCTTTTCAAATTTTAGTTTAGTTCCACAATGGAGGACTCCCTTGTAATTGCCGTGTTGGGTTTCCCAACGATCCTGCGCTGCCCTCCTGCAGAGACGCTGACCAGAGGAACGCAGCGTGGAGGAAAGTCTCTGACGTTGTCGGTGGCTCTGCTGTGTACACAGTCATTAGTCTATGTACTGTATGAATTTCACAGAAGATGCAATGCTGCTGACGAGCTAATGGCTAGTCCATATCAGATAAGCTAATGAAGTTTGTCTGCTTGAATGCCCATGAATGTATATTCTGCTATATTGCAAACAATTTTATTTAAAAAATAAATGATAGCAGCACAAATGTTTTACCAAAGAAACTGGCAATTCTGAACAATAACCTTTATCGGATAACAATGAAGCACATACTGATCTACTTGTGAGAGAAACATAGAAGAAGTGAAATCAAGGTGACCATAAAACTAATAATGTATTAATTGAGAGTTGTTTGTGCTCATTTCTACCAGCCATCAAGCTAGCTAATCAGATCTAACTTTGATGACATTAGCTAGCTAATCCATTTCAGATAATGATAAAAACCAATACTCCTAACTTCTATTTATACAGTGCTATCCCTCCAAGTAGGAATGGATCCTATTTCATATTAGATTTAAATCACAAAATTAAATAGGGAGCCTAGTCTATCATAATAATTCAAATAAAATACATTACATTTTCATAAGTTTAAAAGTATTTATTCAAACTGGACAATGATATGAAACAACATTAAACCCGGTCAACATTTAACAAACACATCTGTCTGTCATAAAATAGGTGACATGCCCACAAGTGGCCGATTGTGGGACGCGGGAGCGGTGCCAGGCGGCTTTGCCAGAATCAGTGTGGCTTCACCGTAACAGCCCCAGTGGCAAAACCTGAGAGGCTGACACCATCAGCCCCTGTAGTGTGAGGCATGTGTGATACTGCACTCTCAAGCCCGGTTTGGACTGAGAGAGACATACTCTGAGAGATAAAATGCAGTCCGCTGATAGACAAGCTCACATGGATACAGAGTATAAATCCAGTCATAAAAGCATTACACTCCAGGATGGGGAGAGATTGCTCTTGGGGAGGTTTACTCTGAAACCAAGAGACAACAGATGTGTCAGAACTCGCTGAGTGTCCTGCACAACTCTGGGTTTCGAATTGGCAATAATCAGCCAATCATCTGTATAAGTCAGTATTCTGATAACCCATTAGTCTCAATGGAGCCAGACCCGCCTCTACACAAGGACAGAACACTCGTGGACTCAGGGAAAAGCCGAAGGGTGGAACTGTGTATTTGTAGCAAACACCACGATGGGCAAAGTGGAGAAATGTTTTGTGAGGGGGATAAATGCTTAAGTGGAAGAAGGAATCTTTCAGATACATTGATGTGAAACTGGGATGTTATGTTAATCAATTAAGTGTTAATTCTTAATAAGAATGTTGATTGACTATATTTCTATAGATTAAACAGTAAAATTTCAATAAACCATTTAAATGAATAACCTAATGTTGGTGATTAGATTTCAAATTAAAGAGACGTTTGTAAAATGTTAAATTAGAGAGTCACGGTTCCCTTGACTGGCAGCATTAGGGAAACGTTATTGGTCCATTCCTGGAACATCAATGCCATCTGAGCGCGTCTTCTCAACTGCTGGTCTCACCTTCAGCAGAATGCACACCAGACTGACCCCAAAGCACGTAGACATGCTCATACTCCTTAACAAAAATGCTTTAGTATTAAGTTAAGCCTGTTAGTTTATTACAAAGTTAAGCATTAATAAGCAGAATTAATAAGCACCATAAATAAGCAGCTTTAATAAGCAGCATACATAAGCAGCATTAATAAGCAGTATGAATAAGCAGCATTAATAAGCAGTATAAATCATTTGCATTAATAAGCAGAATTAATAAGAAATATCTTTTGTCACCATCACAGTGGCAGTTTCAGCCAGCCCTTAGCAGTCCCTCCTCTCCTGAACAGATTTCTCAGTCTGTGAATCTGTGTTTTTATGATTTTGCTCCTTGCAGTTTTGGCCTTAATACACAATCCAGTTTAAATTATTGTTTGAGCATGTCTTAATAAAACCTGTCTGATAGTTACAGCTCATTAATTGGTAAGTCTGTTTTGAGTCATTCTTTTTATAGGCCATGGAGAAGATTTTAAGCTAATCAGTTTATCATTAAATAAATGGGTGCCGACAATCGACTAAAAGAATTGCACAAAATTTGAATCCCTAATTAAAACCAGTCGTCCTGACATTGAACACGTTGTTAACATTTTGAAATTATATTTCCTCAATTGTTTAACACTGAGATTAAAGATAGGAAGTAGAGAACCGTCCTTCTTTGGGACCTGGAATTAAGGATAATAAAAGTTTTGTTGGGTTCTTTCTTTGGGAATCAAACGTATCGCCCCTTTTTGTAAGAGGCAAGACATTTCTTCCTCTTAAACATGGGCAGCGCTCTCTTGGGTTTGAGAGTAAATGACTCTGTTGAAATGGGGGGTTTCACTTTGAACTGGAGTCTGTAGCACTTGGCTGTTGTCTGTAGCCCTTGTCTGTAGTAGTGCTGCTGTGTCCTATGTGCTCTTCCAGGAGGGCGGTAGCCTCCTTTAGCATTGGACACGCGCCTGTCTGTCAGAGCCAGACTTGGTGCAATGATGAGACACTCTGCAGAGGTCATGACCGGCTGTCATTCCCCATAGTTGGATTTTCAACACAAGATGATGAAAGAGAAGTTTATTTATGGCACCAATACAGTGATTGGTTCTTGCAGAGATGCACACCCTAGTCAGTGTATAAGTGTGCCATGTACTTTGCACGTAAATTGCTTGAGCTGCCCCTTAAATGCTATCCAGAGAACATTTCCCACAATCCACACTATTATACATTTGACAAAATAAAGTCTGACCTGACCAGAACTCTAGTACCTACCACCATCACCAACAGACCCCCCTCCTACAATGACAGGGGTGCTGCATGGTAGTTATACCGCCCCTACAGGCACAAGAGAACTAGCAGCCCAGCTGGCAGTAAATAAGGGCCTTTGTATGACTGGTGTGCCCTTATGACTAAGTCTATCAGTTCTGTATATGTTGCATGTTCTCCTGTAAGTGTCTCCTGTGATAGGGTGGCAGTGTAGTATAATAGCTATGGAACTGATCTTGTAACCTAAAGGTCACAGGCTCTATTCCTGGGTGGGAAACTGCCATTGTACCCTTGAACAAGGTACTTAACCTGCATTGCTTCAGTATATATCCAGCTGTATAAATGGATGCAATGTAGATACTATGTGTATAAAAAATGCATCTGGATGAGTGTCTGCTCAATGCCTAGATGGATGGATAGATGTATGGATAATCTTATTTAAAGTGACTCGGCCTTTAGCTGTGTGTTAGGTTGCAGTGCTGTGGGAAGTTTGTCACAGAAAACCAAAAGGTAAGAAGCAAACACACTGTCCACTCTGAAAGATGTGTGTTCTCTTTTACATCATTACTTTTGGTGGTAGCTGTGTCAAACATCCCACAGCATTGCAAACTAACTGACTGACCACTCTGAAAGATGACAGCCACACTTTTGGAATAGGATAAGCCCAGAGAAAAGATCATAGAAAAGGTAGATGAGCCCTTAGCCCCTATTCTAAGAATTTTCAGAATAAGAAAAGGGGCCATTTGGGTCAGAATTACATCTGTAGAACTGTCAGAGTTCAGTCCAGCAGGATGTCTGATTCTCAGGTCCAAAGTGCTGCAGCTGGAGAGTGTAGCACAGACATCTTCCTCAGTGCATCATCAACCTTAAAATCCTCAATTTCACTCTTCATCACTGAACATTATCATTTGTATCATTTACCATTTGTTTTATGTATACCTAATATAATTATAATATAATATATGAACTCTTCTTTGCAGACTGAACAGATGTAAACTCACAGAGAAGTGCTGTAATATTGTGGCCTCAGCTCTCCAGTCATCAGACTCACCCCTGAGAGATCTGGACCTCAGGTACAATGACCTGGGAGATTCAGGAGTGGAGCTGCTCTGTGCTGGACTGATGAGTCCAAACTGTAAACTGCAGAGACTGGGGTGAGTAGTGCTGTGTACTGTGTGACCTTAACAAAAAATAATTCCTGAGTATGGTTGTGTATGTCTGAATTTTGTAACAAGGAAGAAAACAAATTTGCTGATTGCATTTTCAAAGCCTGTAACCTCAATGATTGTGTGAATACGAGTTTGCAGATCAGCGTATTGACTGGGGTATGCTCATACACTACATTTCCAAAAGTGTGTGGACACCTGAACATCACACCCTTGTTGAACATCTCATTCCAAAACCATGGGCATTAATATGGAGTTGGACCCCCCTTTGCTTCTGTAACTGCCTCCACTCTTCTGGGAAGGCTTTCTAGTAGATTTTGGAACATGGCTGCGGGGATTTGCTTCCATTCAGCTGCAAGAGCATTAGTGAGGTTGGGTACTGATGTTGGGCATCAGGCTTTCTAATTCACTCAAAGGTGTTTGATGGAGTGGAGGTCAGGGCTCTGTGCCAGCCAGACAAACTCTTCCCCACCAAACTCAGCAAACCATTTCTTTATGTGCCTTGCTTTGTGCACTGGAACAGTGTCATGCTGAAACAGGAAAGGGCTTTCCCCAAGCTGTTGCCACAAAGTTGAAGCACACAATTTTCTTGAATGGCATTATATACTGTAGCATTACGATTTCCCTTCAGAGGAACTAAGGGGTCTAGCCCAAACCATGAAAAACAGCCCCAGACCATGATTCCTCCTCCTTCATACTATACAGTTGGCACTATGCATTCCACCAAGCCCAGATTCGTCCGTCAGACTGCCAGGTAGAGAAGTGTGATTCATCACTCCAGAGAATGCATTTCCACTGCTCCAGAGTCCAATGGCAGTGTGTTTTACACCACTCCAGCTGACGCTTGGCATTGCACATCATGATCTTAGGCTTGTGTACTGCTGCTTGGCCATGGAAACCCATTTCATGAAGCTCTTGACGAGCAGTTTTTGTTCTGATGTTGTTTCCAGAGGTAGTTTGGAACTCTGTAGTGAGTATTGCAACCATGGAAAGATGATTTTTACACGCTACAAGCTTCAGCACCCCATTTTGTGAGCTTGTGTGGCCTACCGCTTAGCTGCTGAGCTGTTGTTGCTCCCATACCTTTCCGCTTCACTATACCAGCTCTTACAGTTGACTGGAGCAGCTCTAGCAGGAAAGACATTTTATGAACTGACTTGCCTCAGCCGGAGACTTGAAAAGGTGCTGTGCACCATTGTGCGTGAGCTTGAGCGTGGCTGGGTATATTAGGAACGTCTGGAGACCGCGATCACAGGTTACTGCCACAGCAGAGAAGAGAAGGCTCTGTGCCGCTGTGGTGTGTAATCGCTGAAGTCTGGATAAAAGCTAATTACTATCCCGTTAAACTTCACTGGTGATTTCCTGGCGGCTTGTGAATGTGCTGTCGATCCGTGCACCCCAGCAGAGTAATAATCAATGTTCCAGGCCTGTCTGCTGTTTTAGATCAGCCGCCATAGGAACGGTGGGCCCTCATTACTTCTATAGTCCTGTCAGCCAGAGAGTGGAATCACTCTTTGAGGGAATTGGTAAGAGAACCAACCGGGTCGGATTCTTCGGAATTCTCTGGTTGGTTAACAATGTGAAGGTTGCACCACCTGCTCCCATCCTCCAGCTCTGCCATTTTAGCCTCGAGCTGATCCTGTTTGGCCTGGTGCAGTGAGGCAGCGGTTTGGGCTAGTTTAACTTTGGCTTGCAAAACGGGCAAGCCTTGAGCTGTGTCTCAAAATATTGTCTATGTTTTTCTAACATAGCCTTTACAATGGCTGTTAGCATGACACAGGATTCCTCATCATGTCTTTTTCTGGGTGAGTCTTGCCTGAAAGATCTTTTTTTTGAAGACATGGACATATTTTATATATTGGTCAACAGCACCAATAAACTGCACTGGGAGTGAACAGTTAAGTTAGCCATTTGTAATGAAAACAGTTAAATGAGGAGGAGAGAGGGCATGGAGCAAAATCACTAGGCAGATAAAGAAAAAGAACACACAAAGAACTTGTGATGCGTACCCTCAATCTTCAAATGAAATGAATTAGGTACCAAGATAATTAAATGGATATTTCACAAGTAATTTTGTGGAGCTTACCCCATTGTATTTGGATAGTGTGAATACTAGCAACATATGCTGTCCCTGTTAACCGTTAACAGCATCGCCGTTCCTCCTGGTTGTCCAGCTCCCAGTTCACTCCCATTCATTTTCAGGACCTTGCTGAAAGTAATCTTTTTAAAACATAAACTAACTACGAGGGATAATAGATCAATAAAAGGGAGTACTAATGTCAAACAATCCCTGTCCCTGTTGTAATAGGTCACCGGTGAGAACTGGATACAGACTGTCTGATTGATATGGTAAAACATTGACCTGCATAGTAAAACGTTTCAGGCCTGTCACACATTGCAGTCTTCATCCATCTCCATTTACCTGCTATGAACTCTAATGACATCCATACATTTACCCCACTGTCTTTCACACCCTGACCTTTTGATGAAAGTGAGTTTTACTCCTTCATCACACACGTGTGCTGCTTGGATTGTGGTGTTTCTGAAAGGATTGTGAATAAAATGACATTTTATTCTGTTGGTAGCACTGTTGCCTCAGCAAGAAGGTCCTGGGTTTGAATCCCGATCTGGGCCTTTCTGTGTGAAGTTTGCATGTTCTCCCATGTTCACGTGGGTGTCCTCCAGGTACTCCGAGTGAGTGTGAATGGTGAGTGAATGTTGTGTGTGCCTTGTGACAGATTGGCGACCTGTCCAGGGTGTATTCATGCCTCTTGCCTTGTGACCCTGACCAGGATAAGCGGGTATATATAATGGATGGATGGACTTCCACAAACGAGAACGAGAGTCATGCAGCGACTGATTCCAACTTTAGACTCTAGTTCCTAGTGAAAGTAATTTCACCTACTGTGCTTTGGATGTGAATTCCTACATGAACCTAGCACAGGCTTATGTTATGCGATTCACAGGACTTTCCAAAACATTTATCCAATTTAAAAATGAATAGCCAATATGGGCATGTTTCTGTGCAATTCACTCAATTAGCATTTAGGGGTTAGCTCACAAATAAGTGGTACGAGGTTGACGACTAAATAATTTGCAATTAGCTGGTGACTAACAATATAATCGATCGGCTAATTTTTTTATTTTTTTAAAAACACATTAATTAGCAATGTGGGACAATGTCTTATGAATTTGTAGCTTTATCCATGCAGATGTTATATAGTGGATCCAACAAGTTGTAAAACAGCTAGCCAAAATCTTGATTTGACATTTTAGTTAGTCTAATTCAAAATTTTGGCTGTTCTGAGCCATAGGAAGCTTCAAAACACTCGGCCAGGATAGCCTGTCCTTTTGCTTCCTATGTTCCATTAAACGTTTCCCACTTTTATCCACTTCATTGGGAGTTGGGTAATAATAATTACCCAACTCCCAAGAGTCAACTTCAGCATGGTAGGTTATCAATAGCATACCGGGCTACTTAACTAGAGAGCTGTAGAACTCAGAGAGCTTTTTTTCCAAGCTCTTACTATTGTAACTGATTATAACTATAGCTGAAAAAATGCATGCTCCATCAAAGTTATTATCCTCTAAATCAATTATGTGACTGATTGATTTGCCCATGAATCTGAACAGGAGCACTTGAAGAATGCCCACCAAACAGGAAAATGTTGCAGGGAATACAACACACACCTGAAGCCCCAACTTTCATTCTAGAGGTTTTTAATCACTGTGAGCTTGAACTTTCTATGCTTGGATTCCAACAGTATGTGGAGTGTGAAATATGTGAGTGGAGACTAAATGCTGTGGCCAGGGGCATGCTGTGGCAGTTTCAACAGTTTCAAATGAAATGGGCCCCGAACACCCACGAGACTTTTTGAAAAATGTTTAGTAAGATCTAAATTTTTGAGGTTTACCTATGAACAGCCATGCACTTGCCATTTGTGGCTACATCGCGGCACATCCGGGTACTTTTCTGAATTCTGAAAGTAAATAAAAATGACTAACATTAAACATCAAAATATTCTGATGTACTGCCATTGGGAGCTAGCTACCGCTAATTCATAACAAACCTTGCAATCTCCAGCCGGCTCGCGTAACTCTGAGTGCTGTGGGATTGCAAAGGCAATCAGGAAGTCCCCCGAGTCTCAGATCTCGGTCGTTAGCAGGCTAGCTCGCAATATTTTATATGGTTCTCTCAATATGGGGACTGCCCACACTGTAGCCTACCACGTAAGCCTAATGTTTACTAGATAGCTTTTTGTTTTTATTACATGGCCGGATGTGCATAGAAAAGCTGGTTCCGCCTGCAACAGCAGTCAAGACAGGACATACAAATGGTGGATTATTTAATATTATTATGTATAATTCAAGAAGAATAGAGACATCATTTTGTTCAGTCAGTTTTAATCGGTTTGTTGCTTAATTCCCAGATTATTACAACAGGTGAAAAAGCCACAGTGGCACAGGTGAAACAATAGTTTGGTAACTTGACTGTATTAATGAAATGTCTGATGGTTCATCTGGTGCAGATTGCTATGAATATTATGGGGGTTGGGGAACACCCATCTCTTCAGACGATATATGAGGAGTCCATTATCAGACAGGCACAGAAAATAGTGTCTGACCCCACTCACATCTTTTACCCTAAATTCCTACTTCTACCTTCTGGTAAAGGATTCAAGTCCCTCAGTGCAGGCTTACCTGCTATAAACACTCATTCATGGTGATGACAATTTAGCTTCTTAGCGCTAAAAGATGATGTGTTTTATTGGCTGCATGGGTGTGGCAATATGTCTTCACTGCCATAACACGTTTTTCTGTGTTAATTAATTATTCATTTATTTATTCATTTTCAACTGGTCCACCAACTTCCTCACTCGATGGAGGACAGCTTTATTTTTACAATTACAATGTTTACATGTCATAGTGGTGAAGTCACTTAGATTTTTATGTGAGACAGTTATTTTTGTTCCATTGATATGTGTTCAGTGAGAAGGTTTTGCCATTGTGTGATACTTAAAGAATTCCTTGATTTTCAATTTAGGAGAATAGTTTTCTTGGTGATCGTTAATATGATCAATATGGGTTTTATGTATTGAGATGGTGTGTTGATTGTAGACAGAGTTGTGTTATGCTAATGCTAACTAGTGGTTTGCATCTTGCAGTGTAGCTTCTGTCATTCTGTTTGTGAAGTCATCTGCAGACAGGAGGTACTGACACATCCATACCTGTATTATGGAAAGTGTTTCTGATTTGTAGAACAGGTGTTTCGGGGTTTTTCTTCATTATGGTGAGAATTCTTCAGTCATCAACTGAGGAGATCTTTTTTGGCCCACCAAGCCATTTTCAATTATCGAGCTCACTAGTGCTCTCTTTCTTCTTAATGATGTTCCAAACAGTTGATTTTGGTTTGCCTAAGGGTGGCTTATGTCTCTAACAGTTTTTTTCTTATCAGCGTCATAACAGCTTCCTTGACTTTCATAGGCACAACTCTAGTCCTCATGTTGACAAACGTCAAACTAACGATACACAGTAGCAATTTTAACATGGCATTTCTGGTGGGGCAGTTTTGTATGACGTCACCATCACAAAAAATAAAGGTAGCCAATTAGTCTACGATAGGCCTATTCTATTATATGGGCTGCACTGTAAGTGCCAGGGAGCAGAAAGATTTACAAACTGAATAATAAAAAAAATACAGACTCGTTCAAACTTGAACTAAAGAAACTTCAAAAATTAAAATGAAATCACACTTGACGGGGGACGTGTATGGACCACCCTAACCGCTTGTGTATTTACTTCGTATTTATTAGAGAGAACTGGACATCGTCACCTATTAAAATGTAAGTCCTTTAAAAATACACATAATAAACTGTCTAAACGTAAAAAACCAACTTCATACATATACATTTAGTTATATTAATACAGCCTTTTTTACAATATCAACTTTAAGATAAGCAACACGCTCGGAATTATCTCATCGCAACCCATTAAATGCAATGGCGCAGAGGTTGCTTCATAATTTCAAACTGCTTTCCTAACGGCTATTTTCCGTCCTGCGACTTGGGTTACAACAGTGAATATGTACGGATTCCTAGACGTGCTGATAGCTACCACCCTTTCTCATATTAACCTCAAATACACAAGATAGGAGACTTACAGAATGCTAGTAAATTTATGTCATGTTCCATTCATTTATATGGGGTTGGTCAATACACGTCCCTAGCGCTGGACCACCTCTGACTTATTTGCCAGCACGGAAAAAAATCGTGAAACTACTGAAAAAATAACAACTGAAGGATAACAAGGACATGTTTTCCTACAACTAGATTGTTACCGATATTTCGCCTATTTCATATATAGTTCAAATCTATTTACGTTTTCTTGTCTGTCGAAGATAATAGGTGCTCTCACTCTAGCATTAGCGATAGACGTACATCAACCGATTAACGGTTACGTTTACTATTTTGTCGCCACGTCAGGTGGCTCACCTGTTGCTAGGCAGAATTCGTAGGGGCAGAAACATTTCTGCCCCTCCGCCCAACGTAATTTGCGGAAGGTTTTCCCTGCTTACGCAGATCACGCTCACGTTGTCCTCCTAGCAACGATGGGGCAGAGTGCTACGCTGCCCCACAACAGAGAGATAGGACAGAGAGGGCAGTCCGCAGCGCAGGCACACACACACAGACAAAGGAAATTACTCCAAAACAGCACTATAATGATTGTGAGTCAACTTTATTATATTTATACACGCCAATTTCACCAATGAATCACTATTTTGTATTAAATAAAAAATACGTTATGCCACAACGTTCAGATGTTATGAGAATCTTGCACCACAGCGCCATCTTTGGTGGGGCACTGCCCCACATGCCCCTAATGTAAAAACGCCCCTGACGATACAGAAGAATGATTCTAATGCCCTATTTGCACGGGACTAGTATTACCTGGGGACCTCTAGTAACTTGTAATAATTGACGTTGTCTGTGATCTTAATCCCGTGCGAATCTGCCATGTCCATAATTTGTGAAGTAAAAATTCCACCGCAAATTACCTACCATATTTCGCCAAACACGGATGTCATGTGATAATATTAGTCCCGTGCAAATCAGCGTCTTGGGGTCGTATTTTACTGTTACGTAGAGCAGACCCTTGACATTTTCAATCATATCCGGGGGGATAATGTCAGTAAATTCAGACATATATACATAGACGCATATATATATATATACATAAAGCCCCAAACTAAGGGGATTTTGCGTTTTCTTCTTCTTCTTCTTCTTCTCATTCTTATTTTTCCTGCCGCCTATCCCACTAACAACATGTCTCCCCATTGGACATTTTACCGACATCAGCCAAATCCTCATCTTCACGACCCAATCAAAAACTCGCATACACACGCAAAATACCCATACCTTTTTACTCTGAAACATTTCCAGTTTAAACAGCTAATCTGCCTGTGGCCTAGTGGGTAGGGTTACAGTCTTGGGAACATGGGGTCATAGGTTTAAGCCCAGCTAGGGACACGTTTCATTAACCCGCTTTTATCCTCACTAATAATTGTCTATTACTTCTCAATTATTGCTTTTGCACCATTTCACGCATTGCATAGCTATGTCATGGTGCTGCACTAACAAAGTCACAGACTGGTAAACGTCCGGTTGAAGGATTGAATCCCGCCTCGCCCTCGGGCAGATAATTTCCTCTTTTACACGTTTTCATACGCCTTTTATATTTGCTTTACCGAAACTCACTCACGGCAACCCATATGCATTTCATGACCGCAAATTATTCATTTTATTAAAAGGTTACACCAGTTCACCACTGTGCCATTTCTACTAACTATATTTCTTCACTTGGCTACCGTACAAAACCTTATCAGCAAATGCCACGTTTCTACATTCGTGTTACCTCGCCCTGTTCTCTATCTAGCCACATACAAACAATTAGCCTACTACGTATGTACGTTCTGCAACTCCCCATTAAAACATTACATTTAAAATCATGACTCACTCATAAGTATAACTACTACGACTGAACATGAGAAAAGCGCATTAGTGCAATAGATTTCACATTACTTAACCCTTCACTTTAACAGTTAATGCTTTACACCGACTATTATATATACCATTCCATAAGGAAACTAAGCTCGCTCATGGTCAGTTTATTTACTCCGCACTATAGTCTGTGATCATGTCAACCTTCACCTACATGCCCATTCTGCTAAAAACATATTGTTTCAACTATGCAATTTCATCATTTCCTCCTAATTTCTCTCACACTGTTTTTATTTTCTCATATGCAAAGCCTGCTGGGACATATGCGTCTGCTCCTATTCTCCACTATCAAGTTTTCCGGTTCTACCTTTTAGTAGCGAACAGGATTCCCACCTGCAGATAAGCCTATCAAAATGCCTTATAAACCTTACAAACACTAAAAGTGCATCTCCACGAAATAACAGACAACGGAGCAGGGCAGAAGGGTACACAAGTTGCGACCTAGGCAGCTCTAATTCTACGGGCTTGCTGATTCTTTTCTCAATCAAGGCTCGTTGGATGGCCGTCAAATCTGTGAGTACATACACTGGCCATATTTCACCTGCGTTTCTGCTGCGTTTACAGTTACGCCACCGCACCCTTTGTCACAGCCACTGTTTTACATATATAGCAAACCGAAACTGCTAAACAGTACACACCCATCAGACTGTACAAATTCACACAAGGATAGCCATAATCCACAACCGTTTCTTACAGGGTCACTTTGCATTTCTCACTCTCATAATAAAACGTGGGGGATCCCGGTGTCAGACGCCTACTGTGGAAAGAAGCACACTTCTAAATCCTGGATTGATTCGTAACATCATCCAGGTGTGTGTCTGCTTAACCAGCAGGCGTGGTCCTCTAATTTCCCTGAATTCCTCCCGCAAACCGAGCCCTGCCACATCCGGCCTGGGCCTTTCTGTGTGGAGAATGGCCTTTATTTTGTATGTCCTCCCCGTGTCCACGTGGGTTTCCTCCGGGTACTCCGGTTTCCTCCCACAGTCCAAAGACATGCAGATAGGCTAATAGAAGACAGTAAAGTGCCCATAGGTATGAATGTGTGAGTGCATGGTGTGTGTGTCCTGCGATAGATTGACAGCCTGTCTGGCCCAATGCACACTGGGATAGGCTCATTACATTACATTACAGGCATTTATCAGACGCTCTTGCAGAGCGACTTACACAACATTTACATAGCATTTTTTTTTTTTACATTGTATCCGTTTATACAGCTGGATATGTACTGAAGCAATGCAGGTTAAGTACCTTGCTCAAGGGTACAACAGCAGTGGCCTACGCAGGAATCGAACCTATGACCTTTCGGTCACAAGGCCAGTTCCTTACCCACTGTGCTACACTGCCGCCAGGCTCCAGCACCCCTCGCGACCCTGCCCCGGATAAGTGGGTATAGATAATCGATGGATGATGGATGGATATCCGACAGTGCCTCCTGGAGTTTTACATGCAATATTGAAATGGAGTGATCTTTGTCTGCAGCATGTTACGTATGCATGTAAATACACTGCTGTCTGAGTTTTAATCGCAATATAGACCGCTGCTGGGTCCGTACAGCCTGCTCACTGCTTATTCCTGTATTTTAATGTATAAACACAGCGTGCAGATGTTCCCCTGTCATACAGTACTGCACTGCTGCCCTGCTCTCCTTGGGAGAATCGGGGCTCCCCCACTCCCTGCCCACTGATCCCTTAGCAGTGTGCAGCAGCAGGGGGTCCTGAAACGGCCTCAGCACAGGGGCTTAGCTGATCCCTTAACTGTGTGCAGCACCAGGGGGTCCTGAGACGGCCTCAGCACAGGGGCTCAGCTGATCCCTTAGCAGTGTGCAGCACCAGGGGGTCCTGAGACGGCCTCAGCACAGGGGCTCAGCTGATCTCATTTAATGTTTCAGAGAACCGGGGTTACAAAAGGAACCTAAAGTTAAACTAGTTGATTTGCTTATTTGGCCACCTTCTTGCCGACAGGAGGTTTTTTTTTTTGGTTGTTCGCTTTCCCAGGTGCAAAATATAACTGTCGTGAGATAGTTTGCCTTTATTGTTACGTGCTAACGTTAGTTGTAGTTAATTATAATGTGATTCTGGTCAAATTTAGGTTGTAATTTGTCCTGAGATATTAACAAAATATGACCTAGTACACGGGTTCCTTCTGTTATTGTTATTTAGTAATTGCTATATAGTAAAAGTTAAGTTAGTTAATTATAACCCGATTGATTCCACACCTGGTCATTCTTAATTAAACACAGAGTTAAAATGTGATTATTTTCAGTCCTGTCCAGTTTCTGCTGCTAGTTGTCCGGAGCCACCTTGAGCGTTTTTAAGTTGTGGTCTTGGTATCTCCATCTCGGCAGTAACTTACTATAGGCTTAGGGAGAATTAAGGTGATATTTAGGGGCTAAAAATGTGGCCAAAGCTGTGTGAGGGCTGCAGGATGATCGCCCTTCTGGAAAGCGATTTCCAGGGTGAGTTTGCCTGCCACCGTTGCCAACTGGTTGAGCACCTTGAGAGCAAGATTCTTGATCTTGAGGGCCAGCTTGCTGGACTCCACGGTTTGCAGTTGGCAGAGTTCCAGGAACTGAGTAGCTTGCTCTTTAAGGATTTAGTGTGCACACCACAGCTGGGAAGAGGGGAGAAGCCAGAGCAGGCAGGAAGTGACAGTGGGGCACAGATGTAGAAAAGGGCGTGCACACCACACAGGGGCAGCATCTCCAGAGGTTGTGGTGTCCGACTGATTCTAGCCCTTCCAGGAACTGGATCTGGCTCTTGACCCTGAGAGTGAAGGACTGATGAGCCACTGGGCACCCAGGTGGCCACATCCTCCCAGAAAAGGGAGTTGGTGATAGAGGGGGACTCAATCATTAGAGGGGTAGACAGCATAGTCTAAAAAAAGAAATCCTGGACGATGTGTTGCCTGCCTGGTGCCCAGGTAGGAGATCTCCTGCAGCATGCGGACAAACTCCTTGAGTTCTATTAGTAGAATGAGGGGCCATAAATGGAAATTACTAAAAGGTAAATTCCGCACAGACATTGAGAAGCATTTTTTCACACAGAGTAGTCACTGTGTGGAATAGCCACGTAGTAGAGGTAGGAACTCTGGGGGTTTTCAAGACCAGACTTGATACAGTGTTAGATGCTGTGTAGTCTGTAGGTAATCAGAGCACTAGGTAGAATTTAGTTTGGAAAATGGCAAGCATTGTTGAGCTGAATGGCCTGTTTTCATTATTATGTTATGTTAGCTGAGACACTGTCAGACCAGCAAGGGGTGCCTCCTCCCCTGAGGGGAGGGTGGGGTCTGGCACATCCCGTGTAGGAAAGTACTAAACACATTCCACTGCCCAAAGCTATAGCCAGGGCCCGGGAACAATGTGAAGTTCTAAAACCCATAGCAGATGAGGGGAGATGTGTTCACCTCACACAGAGCTCACCCCCAGAACTGAGTGGGCTACCGGCCTCCTGGTGACGTTCAGGTGGTAGAACCTAGCATGGCTGCGTTGTGGGTAAAACCCACAATGCAGCCATGCTCCTCATAGAATGAGCCCTCAGGCCCAAGGGGGGTGTTATCCGCTTTGAATCATAGGCCATTACAAGAGCTTTCACAAGCCAATGAAACAGCCACTGCTTACAGATGCTTTCCCTTTGCAGGCAGGGGCCCAGGTGACTAAGAGTTAGTCTCTCCTTCTAAAAGCCTTTATCTTTTCCATATACGTGTAGAGAACACACACAGGACACAGCATATGCAGCCTATGCTGCTCTTCAGAGGAGAAAGGTGGTGGGTGAAAAGCGGCAAGCTCCAACACCTCACATGTGAAAACAGGGAATCTTTTAGACATAAAAGCTGGATCGGGCTTAAGAAAAAGCCTTTCCATATTAGGGGAGAATATTGTGCATGAGAGATGTACTGACAGTGCATGGAGGTCACTGACTCACTTAGCTGAGGCTAGTGCGAGCAGCAACGCTGTCTGGAGAGACAGCAATTTTAATCTAATTTATAGACTCAAACGGCCTTAGAGACAGAGCCTCCAGCTCCAGTGATAAATCCCAAGGGGAAATGAGCTTTTTAACAACAGGCAGAGAACAGTGAGCCCCCTTCATGAACCTGTGAATGAGGGGGTGCTGCCCCACTGCATGGTCTTTCAACCCAACATGACAAGCAGTGATAGCTGCCAGGTAGACCTTAATGGTAGGAAAGGATTTCTCTTCATCCATAAGGTTCTGTGAAAAGCACAGCACTTCATTAACAGAGCTCTGGTAAGGCACTGACTGACGAGAGGCACACCATCTTTCTAACACCTGACACTTATTGTCATAAAGTGACCTGGTAGAGGGCGCTCTCGTGCTCTGGACAGTTGCAGTCACGTGAGGGGGAAGCCCTAATGTGTTGAGGTTACGCCTCTCACAGGCCAAGCCCATAGAGCTACTCGCTCGGGGCAGGGGTGGTGTATTTCCCCGTTCACCTGAGACAGGAGGTCCGTGCGTATTGGGAGCGCGCATGGCTGTACATAAAGGAGAGGGATAATCTCTGCCAGCCACGGTGATTTCTGCCACCTGCGTGCGATTAGGATCAGTGTGAAGCTCTGCTCTCACTCTGGCTGGAGTGGGAGGGATGAGAACGAGGGGGGAAAAAACCTCTGAAGTGATCTACATCTGCACGGCCAAATCTCTGCCATAGCATTTCCTCAATCTGGGGATGGAGACACCATTCCCTTGTAAACACCTCACAGCTAGACCAATGAGGGTTTGTAGCTGGAGGGGAAGGCACCACGTGTTTTCCCTGGGCTGGTGTGGTTCAAAACCGGAGATGTTAGTTTTTAGTTAGTTGTTAGTTATTTTTCCTCTGTTCGTAAGAACAGGGCACAATTATACTTAAGAATGCACTGGTTCTGTCGCCACGGGTAAGACGGGCCTGAAACGGACCAGTAGCATTCTGGTTACTCTCTGTTCGCAAACGGGGCTATGCTGTCATCAGAAATATATCTGATATGTTGTCGGACTGTTAATATTCTAATGGGAGCATTAGAATACTCACAAATGAGCGGAACAACACATCAAATATATTTATGACCCCAGCAAGTAAGCGTAACAGTTATTAAGGTTTACTCTCGTATTAATCTGACTCCATATTAAATTATAATTTAAAATTTGGTTTTAACTGTACGTGGAACTTGGGAGTGGTTACACTCGACTCTATCTTGTGCCATCATTCCTCAATATATGCTCCCGGGTTTAGCACTATTGTTAAATCTCAGTTCGGTGAAGCCCCCAGAGGGTAGGAGGCGGACCACCATAATACATGCCTTCCTTGTATGGATAGTGCATCGATAGTTATGAGCCCAGGACGGTGCGTATCTATCGGGTTCCTTCAGGCGAATTTGACAAGGACCGGCGTATAACGCCCATGGGTCCTCTTAAGCCAAAACACCAGAACCAATACCACCAATCCTGTTAGCGGGCAGATCGTGGTCGCCTATCTAACTTGAAGACCTCACTAAAGACTTTTACTGTACTAGACCCCTGATCAGTAGGTCCTAGTCAGAATTGTCCCCCTGAGTATTTAAACGGAATTACGGCTGAAAAGAAGATAAAAGTGATTAGAGTCACAAAGACCACGCAAGTTAAAAATAAGAATTTATTGAACAGGCAGGTAGGTCATTGGCTTCAAATTAACAGTCAATTAAAATATGGAAAGTTTTAAAAACATAAGTATAGAGTAAAAGTTCTTACCAGCCTGTTAACTACACACAAAACACAGAGTATGCGTAGTGTGGGAAGTCGGTTACGATCTTCCTTGTATAGCTATATTCACAGAGCACAGAGTATGTGCGCTGTGGGAAGTCGGTTACGATCTTCCATTTCTATCTATAGGCTACACAGAGCACAGAGTATGTGCACTGTGGGAAGTCGATTACGATCTTCCTCGACATGATTGTCTCCCTTCCTTTTAGGCCAAATCCCGCGTTTGATCGAGGCGGCATTGCCATAAATTAACCTGTCCGAATAGAATTTGGAATTCCGGCCCCACCATTTGGAGGCGGTTGTAAAACAATTAGTGAGGAAATTGGGAAAAGGAGAGGATTACTAGAGAGGACATTCCATTGTGCCAATTTTTCCCTGAGTTTCTGAAACTATGTTTTATTAAATTTTATTTGGTATGAAACATATTCCATTCAATTTCTTAAATTTTCCTGAATATGTCCATACCAAACATGTCCAGAGGATGTAATATTATGGTGCAGTTGTCATGAAAATACCCTTTTGGTGTACCATTTTACATGTAATCCATGTTAGTATTACATAGGTTATAATATAGTAATACAAGGAACACATATGCATGGTTTGTAGGATTTTCCAGAGTTTGTAAATATGATGAACAGATGGTATATAGTCCAGATCCAGAAAAGAAATGAAAAGTGTAATGACAGAAGGGACCACATAAGGGCACTGTGTTTCTGTCCAGCGCAGTTGCCCCACCATTTTGCCAGAGGCCGATGATCTTTTCACCCTTTATGGCCCCAACGCACACACCCCCACAACCATAAACAAAGAGACTAGTTCCCCTTATCTTAGTTGTGTCCAGGTGGCAACCTCCCAGAGAGCCAAATGGCCAGCTCAACCGAAGGAAGTCCGAGCAACTTAATTGTTTTATTACACGGCTCTGGGTTTTTTGAAGTCCAGGATGAGACTCAGCCGGCAGGCTCGTTCAAATGCCAGCCTTTCCTGGTTCCCAGTTTGACTCCCCTCTTACACCCTGTACAGTGGGTTTCCCCTGACAGCAGATTCATGCCTGTGTTCTGAATACCTGGAACATGGGTCACGCGTAACGACAGAAAGTGACGGCTGCTCCAGACCAACAGTCTGTGGGCTAAACCAGGGAGCTGGAGGGAGTGCATGCCACCTCGGTGATTGACATATGCTACCGCAGTCATTATCGCAGCGTACGAGCACATGATGTCCCCTTAGACAGGGAAGAAGATATCTGAGAGTAGTAGCTCCAGATAATTGATGTAAGCTGAGCACAGCTGGGTTGCCCACGTCCCATTCACCATGCGACCCTCCTGAGTGCCCCCCCCCCCCCCCAGAGAGGGATGCATCTGTCCTCACGTCTTTCCTCATGAGAACGATCCTGAGAGGGGTTCCCTGAGTGTACAGTAAAAGTCTATGTTTTCCCAGTGACGCAGAGCTGCGTAGCGCTTGTGTGATACTGTGAGACAGCGATGGAGATCGCGCAGGGGGCTGAGGTGGAGGGATGAAATCCACCCCATAACGGTGAAACCACACTGTACGCGGTAACACCAGGCAGCGACACCGCCTCCATTCATTTAAATGAGAGGTGGCGGCACATCAGCAAGGCAGTGGGAGAGATGGCCAACTTTAACATCAAACCCCAGGTGGCACAACTACGCGTTGTGGTAACCAATCAGATTTGACCTAAAAAATCAGTCAAGTAAATTGTCCCCCTTTTCATAATTTAGTTCCACATTCTATAGTTCCACAATGGAGGACTCCCTTTATTTGTCGTAAATCCTGCGCTGCCCTCCTGCAGAGACGCTGACCAGAGGAACGCAGCGTGCAGGAAAGTCTCTGAAGTTGTCGGTGGCTCTGCTGTGTAGACAGTCATTACTGTTTATACCACATTGTATTGTATTCATATTTATCATATTGCATTCATATTTATTCACTTTCATACTGTATATACGTTAGCTTTTCATTCCATATTCTATATTCATATTATACATATGTACATACACCTTACTGCACTTTACTGCTTCTTTTGCACTTCTGGTTAGATGCTAACTGCATTTCGTTGTCTCAGTACGTGTACTCTGTGCAATGACAATAAAGTTGAATCTAATCTAATCTAATTAGTCTATGTACAGTGTAAATTTCACAGAAGATGCAATGCTGCTGACAAGCTAATGGCTAGTCGATATCAGATAAGCTAATGAAGTTTGTCTGCATGAATGCCCATGAATGTATATTCTGCTATATTGCAAACAATTTTTTTTTAAAACGTCTGTTTATTGGTATTTTAGTTAATAAACAAACAGCAATCACTGTATAAAAATTATATAAAATGTTGCAAAAAAACAATGCAAAGTTTTCATACACATAGGAGAGGCATAGTACATATACAGTATACAGTGTAAATATCAACCAGGGTACAAAGCTGCTTTACATGGTGATTATTGACATCTTATATTGGGTTGGCAGGTATGCCATCCCGCCAAGTTACGCCTTGGCGGCGGCATGCCCCATACCTATACAGCACCCAGAGTTTGGCACTTTTCAGGGTTCCCCACAGAAATAACCACAACAACCACAGACACTCAGCCCTTAAAAACATTAAATTCTGTACATTCTGACCCCATTTCAACAGACAGATTTCATAAACAACTTCACATGTCCACACAATAAAGCCCCAAACTAGGGGGATTTTGCGTTTTCTCCTTCTTCTTCTTCTCTTTCTTCTTCTTCTTCTTCTTAAGCCGCGTTTCCACCGCAGGAACTTTACCCCGGAACTAGGAACCTTTTGAGGAACTCAGTGCGTTTCCACCGCAGGAACTAGGGTCTAAATTTAGTTCTGGGGGCTTTATTTTACCCCCCAAAAAGTTCCTGCTTGGGGGGTAGTACTTTCCAAAAGTACCGGAACCTTTGGGGTGGGGCGCAAGCGCTGAAAATTTCTGATTGGTCGACTACTTGCAGTGTTTTAATTCAACCGCCATGTTTAAATATGTGCAGTCGCAAACCAATTTATTTTCATAATAACTTCAAATCAAACTTGTATGTTATGCGGCGCAGTAGCCTAGTTTTGGTTATAGCCTGCCAACATCTTGGAATTATAACGTGTGCTCTTCTGTTCTTTTCTTGCTTTAGTATTCGTTTTATAAAATGCTAAGCATTCGTGCTGGGACAGCATATTACGTACCAAAACATTCAAACGGATTAATTCGGTTGCTGAATATTTTCTTCCGGATTTTCTTTGTTAGCCCGTTGTAATTGACTCAAAACGTTTGATACAGTTATGTGAGGTATGCGGTAGTTCTGCGTAATTCACATTGTTGATACAGTGAAAGCAAACTGGAAATCACCTTCCGCACTTTTTGTCAGAGAAAAATAACAGGTTAATTCTAGTAATCGTCGCTTTAGCTTTTTCTGACTGCCGTAATTTTACTCTGCCATTCTTCAATTCCACAAAAAGACCAGGAAGACTATGGACTAATTTATGGTGCATGGTTCGCATCTGGAGGGCACACTTCGCTGCTCGGCTAGCAGTAACTTCGAAGGAAAGCAAACGGTGGCTGTACCACTGCTAATTTAAATTTTCACGCAAGTCCGAGTTTTCGTTCTATTCTTGTCATTTTGCGATTAGCCTATATGGAATTGACAATGAGAAAGTAATCAAACAGCAAATTGTTTACAACGTGTGAATGTTTTCTGCTGTTGTTGCCAGTTATATTGGAAATGTGAATGCATTCTGTCGCTTCGGATGTCAAGACATGAAAGTGAATGTTCGC
The DNA here is from genome assembly GCA_025169545.1 of Anguilla japonica. Classification (NCBI taxonomy): domain Eukaryota; kingdom Metazoa; phylum Chordata; class Actinopteri; order Anguilliformes; family Anguillidae; genus Anguilla; species Anguilla japonica. Next base: position 868,920 of record CM045898.1, read on the forward strand.
ATAAAAACATAATGAATGTGCTTGAGAGGATATATAAAACAGTTACAATCTGACTATTGGCCTGTTATATCCTTTTTGTTGCATAACAACGGTCCAAGTTCAACTACCAACGACAGTTTTGCTTGACAACGGTAAAATATGCCCAAACGGCTGCAGAAGAATATTTCAATTCCAGGTGATTAAATTGATAAAATTGATTAAAATCATTAAATACAAAAGTAACCATATATAGTCATTGTTGGTAACCCGTTGTATATAAGTGGAATAATCCCCTCCGGGCTGTCCCGGTTATTAGAAAATAATGTAGGCTACTTCGGTGGTAGTATGGGGTTACAGAAGAAATCATAGGACAGATGGACCGACGACAACGTCGCTATTTTACACGTCAGCGAACTAATTTGCCTAATCTTCGCGGAACTTTAGACCCTGGTGGAAACGCAGGCAACCATTGTTTGAAGGAACCTTTTAGTTCCTGGAAAAGTAGTTCCTGGGACTAAAAGTTCCTGGTAATTTGGTGGAAACGCGGCTTTCTTCTCATTCTTATTTTTCCTGCCGCCTATCCCACTAACAACATGTCTCCCCATTGGACATTTTACCGACATCAGCCAAATCCTCATCCTCACGACCCAATCAAAAACTCGCATACACACGCAAAATACCCATACCTTTGTACTCTGAAACATTTCCAGTTTGAATTAAAGCCGCAAGCGGCGTTGGGAGGGGTCCAAGCATTGGCACCATCACGCCCCCTGGGGAGCGATTTTAAAATGGCTTTGTCCTCATGATCATATGCCTTCACCCAACATATCTACTGAATATCATGATGACTGTATAAAATATTGATGACTTATGGCCAATTTTGTGCTAAGAGACGCTGTCGGATGACTTAGTTGCGTCGCCATGGATGTGTCCTGGCCGCTTCCCGTAAAGGCCTTTACTATGTCGTAACACTTGAAACTTAAACGATGCTAATTCGATACTCGGTACTTAACAAAACTGAAATGACCTTAATAGATGAGAAACGTAATGTCCACAAGGGCTGACCTCATTTTCAAATTCATGGTTTATTAACAACCTGGTTCATTAACAACCTTTAAGTTGAAGCCTCTTCAACATATTAATATGCATAGGCCTATAGTGTTACAACACTGAACAATAGAAAAATATGTGAAATATATTTCAAAAATTAAACAGTTGTAAAGTAAATAATCTTTAAAACAGGTCTTTCACCTTTAAATAGATTTAAAAACAGCATATTTTAATAACAATACAGCATCTATCTATAATAAAATATTTCCAAATTGGAACACCCATTGCTACTGAAGTGAGTCAAAGCTTGCGCTGTATCAAGGAGCTGAGTGCACAAGCGCAAGTCACCTCACTTGGCAACCTTAGTTGCTACTGCCTTCTAGCGAAGATTCTGACAAATTACACTTTTCATCCTCTCAATCAGTAATGCGGGAGACAATTTTCCCTGGCTTTTACATTTGACTCAAAACTACTGGACGTCGGAATATTCTAATACCGAACCGTTTCTTTTTTTTTTTTTTAAGTACCGAGAAAGTGCTGAAGTTTTGGTATACCATGCAACAATACGTCAGACACATATTCCAATCCATTGCTCAGCTTAGCAGAGAATGCACATTTCAGAGCGCCTCAGAGACAGATATAATGATAACACATAAATACGCATTTCAAATAATAAAGACGACATTGAGAAAAAACGAAACAAAAGAGGAAATATCAACTCGCGACCTGCGTGCTGGCCGCAGAGCAGCGTACCGTTTTATTTATTTAGACATTGGCAGATGAAAACATTTTCAGTTACGCTGACCTATAAAACGCTATTCCAAAAGCAAAAGCAGACATGTTATACATTGTTAGAAAGCTTATACTCTCACCTACGGAATAAATGAGTTGTCAATCAAGCCAAATTGTACTAAAAAGGGCGACAACGCCGTAAGCAACAAGTGTGGTATTACGCACAGCTATGTATGAAGATAGCCGGCCCAGGCGTCACAGATGCGCATATTTTTCACAAACGGATTGTCCAAGACAATGTATGACCACTCATGCGCAAAAGGGACATCTACGCGTAAAACCAATGGTAAAATTGTATATTTATTCAATGTTTAGTCCCAGATATTGACTGTAGAATGACATGGTATAATTTTAAAAAAATTGTCTCGTTTATTTCGTTATTCAATGAGCAGCGTTTTCACTGCTGTATTGGCATATTTTAGGGCTATTGTCGGGTTTATCTTGTTGCTACGGAATTTCACATTACATTACAGGCATTTGGCAGACGCTCTTATCCAGAGCGACGTACAACAAAGTGTATAACCATAACCAGGAACAAGCGTGTCGAAAACCCTAGAGAGAAGTACTGTTCCAAGTGCAGGGAACAACCGCATAGTTCAACTTGGACCCTGTAGGTTAAACTGATTAACACTAACACAAACAAGAACAGCAACAACGCAGTCCATGCAAAAATACAAGCAATAGTTAAGACGAGTGCATTAAGTAAGTCACCTACGAAACAGCTAACTAGTTACAACCCTAATCTTAGTCAATTTAGAGATTAAATTGAGAATACGATTTCTCTCAGCATAATGACGGATTTAAAGACTAAACGAACTCACCCGATATTGTCTTCAAATGGATCCATGCCAAAGAAAAGTAATGATTCATCCTCTCAAATAGCATCGATGCTACCTACGCGCAGAGTACCGTGTTATTTATTCAGACACTGGCAACTACAGCATAAATTGCGTCTTTTGTTTATATTCAATATTAGTAATTGCAGCGAGAAACAGCAGCTGTAGACACAAGATAGTTTATATTATGGTAGCAACGGAACGAAGCGGACTACATATGTATTACTGTCATTGTTTAATTATACCAGCGTGTTTTCGCGTGTTTACACGAAACTCAAATACTATCAATAAAATGGTTTAGCTATTTCTCAGCATAATGACAGATTCAAAGACTAAACGAACTCACCAGATATTGTCTTCAAATGGATGCATGCTCAAGAAAAGTAATTATTCATCCTCTGAAAAAGCTTTTACTAACAAACTTTTGGTAGCCTCTTCCAGTGCTTCCCCGACGTTCAGACCCTACCCTCACTGATAAAAACTAGACCCTACGGTGTCGGATTACTTGCGTCGCCATGGATGTCGCTTACCGTAAAGAAGTTTACTCGATGTCGTAACACTTAGAATTTGGAGGTACAGCGCTACCGCACCCCACCTAATAAAAAAGTCCAAATGGCGAGCAAACCATATGGCGGACATAGGTGGTCCCAAAAGCAAAGTTGTAGGGCACATTCAGATGCATCGGTCGATGAAGTTTTGTGTTGATCGGACTTATGGTGTGGCAGTTATAGCCTTTAAATGTATGATCCTTTGTTATAGCGCCACCATCTGGGCGACATAGGTGATTTTTCGTGGCTGAGTAGTGGGGGGCCATAGGAACCCACCTACCAAAGTTGGTTGGTCTACAACTTATGGTTGCTGAGCCTCAGGCACTTTTAGCGGAGAAAAATAATAATAAGAATAATAATAATAATAATTAAAGCCGCAAGCGGCGTTGGGAGGGGTCCAAGCATTGGCACCATCGCGCCCCCTACGAAGCAATTTTAAAATGGCTTTTTCCTCATGATCATATGCCTTCATCCGACATATCTACTGAATATCATGATGATCGTATGAAATATTGATGACTTATGGCCAATTTTGTGCTAAGAGACGCTGTCGGATGACTTAGTTGCATCGCCATGGATGTGTCCTGGCCGCTTCCCGTGAAGGCCTTTACTATGTCGTAACACTTAGATGGCATGTCGTAACGCACATATGGCCTGGCGTGTTTGTACAGCTGCAGCGCCTCCATGCTGTAACAAAAAAAGGCAGCACACTAGTGTTGTCACGATACCAAAATTTTGACTTTGATACCGATACCAGGTTTAGTATCACAATAATTAATACTGAAGCGATACTGATTCAATACTCGGTACCTAACGATACTGAAATTACCTTAATAGATCAGAAACTCAATGTCCACAAGGGTTGACCTCATTTTCGAATTCACGGATTATTAAAAACCTGGTTTATTAACAACCTTTAAGTTGAAGCCTGTTCAACATATCAATAAGCATAGGCCTATAGTGTTACAACACTAAACAACAGAGAAATATATCAAATATATTTCAAAAATTAAACAGTTGTAAACTAAATAATCTTTAAAACAGGTTTTTCACCTTTAAATAGATTTAAAAACTGCATATTTAAATGACAATACAGCATCTATCTATAATAAAATATTTGCAAATTGGAACACCTATTGGTACTGAAGTGAACTGAGTCAAAGCTTGCGCTGTATCAAGGAGCTGAGTGCACAAGCGCAATTCACCTCACTTGGCACCCATAGTTGCTACTGCCTTACAGCGAAGATTCTGACAAATTACACTTTTCATCCTCTCAATCAGTAATGCGGGAGACAATTTTCCCTTGCTTTTACATTTGACTCAAAACTACCGAACGTTGGAATATTCTAATACCGAACCGTTTCTTTTTTTTTTTTTTTTTTTTTTTAAGTACCGAGAAAGTGCTGAAGTTTTGGCATACCGTGCAACACTACGTCAGAAACATATTCCAATCCATTGCTCAGCTTAGCAGAGAATGCACATTTCAGAGCGCCACAGAGACAGATAGAATAATAACACATGAATGCACATTTCAAATAATAAATACGACATTGAGAAAAAACGGAAAAAAGACGTAATATCAACTCGCGATCTGCGTGCTGCGCGCAAAGTAGCCTACCGTTTTATTTATTTAGACATTGGCAGATAAGAAACATTTTGGTTACGCTGACCTATAAAACGCTATTCCAAAAGCAAAATCAGACATGTTATACATCGTTAGAAAGCTTATACTCTCACCTACGGAATAAATGAATTGTCAATCAAGCCAAATTGTACTAAAAAGGGCGACAACGCCGTAAGCAACAGGTGTGGTATTACGCACAGCTATTATTGAAGATAGCCGACCCAGGCGTGACAGATGCGCGTATATTTCGCAAACAGATTATCCAAGACAATGTATGACCACTCATTCGCAAAGGGACATCTCTACGCGTAAAACCAATGGTAAGACTGTATATTTATTCAATGTTTAGTCCCAGATATTGACTGTAGAATGACATGGTATAATTTAAAAAATAAAAATTTGTCTCGTTTATTTCGTAATTCAGTGAGCAGCGTTTTCACCGCTGTATTGTCATATTTTAGGGCTAATGTCGGGTTTATCTTGTTGCTACTGAATATTGCATTACATTACATTACAGGCATTTGGCAGACGCTCCTATCCAGAGCGACGTACAACAAAGTGTTTAACCATAACCAGGAACAAGTGTCGAAAACCCTAGAGGGCAGTAGCCTACCGTTCCAAGTGCAGGGAACAACCGCATAGTTCAACTTGGATCCTGTAGGTTAAACTGATTAACACTAACGCCGGGCACCCACCGCATGCGTAGCGTAAGTAGCGCGTAAGCAGCACGGCGAAGCAGCACGGCGCGGCGCGTAGCGTGTCTCCACTGGTTCCGTTTGTGTCGCGCAAAGGCTTGCTTAAAGCCCTATATTCCTAGTAGCTCTCGCAGTCTGCATTGGGATTACATCATGTATTTCACGTTTGTTCACGACTGTTGATTATGGGTAAGTGAATACTTGGTGAGAGACCTTTTTCAGTCTGTTAATATGGTAATATTTTTTAACACATGTAAATGTGAGAAAGTAAACGCTTTAAAGAATTACCATAAGCTTAAATCGCAACGTAGCCTACATAATAATCAATCTCAAACTGCATTAATTTATTTGCTTGGTTAACAAGCGTGCCAACTTTATGAAGAATATGTAATGATCATAATAATAATAATAATAATAATAATAATAATAATAAATAATCCATAATCAACCATTGGGAATTCCCGTGTCGTCTTGTTATTCACGTCAAAACATTTATATGATCAGATTTAGTAAAATCAGTTAATCGTCAAAAAGATAGCGTAACAGTTTAAACTTGAAGGGATATGAACACCACAACGTCATGAACACCGGAAGCTTTAAAGTACAAGTGCAATAAAGGCTTGCTTACAACTTCATTTATAAAATAGGTGCATTTTCATCGGCAAGACCACTAAATCTGACTTTTTAAAGCACTGTGGATTATCTGATTTTTATTAACAAGCCCTTTTTGAAAGCACGGCGAACGAAGACATTGGAAAAGTCAAATAGGCTGAGCAATGGTTGGTTAAAAACTACCTTCCAGCACTCGAGCTAACAAACCGCTGCTCGGTGCATTCACTTCTACATCATTCAATAGGCTACATCTTTCTGTGGTGTATTTTCAAATTTACCCCACCCCCTCCTCAAAATAAGATAGCGAAACTAAGTTTGCCTTTTTCCCAGGTTCCAGTTTTTATTTTTTTTCCCTGCCAGGACAATAGAAAAACGAAAAGGCTTGTATTTTTTAGCTGCTTATAAAATATCTGGTGTTTATCTGGTTTTATCTTGTTCTCCACTACTGCAAGAGGGAACTAGGGACACACCCCCAGTAATATAAGGATGAAATATAAATCAGAGCATGTATACCAGCATTTTAGAGCATATTTCTGTGTATAAACAGGCCATCGTGACGCACGACAAGCCGAAAAAATAGAACAGAAGCGAAAAACTACGCTTCAGTTTGCTTGTATCGCGCGAGCTTCGCAGCCGGTTCGCGACGCGTTCGCATCTGGTGGAGACGACGTCGCCCGCTGCCGTTGTAATAACAGTACTTCAACTACGCTTCAGTTACGCGCGTAGAGCGCTCGCGGTCGATACGCGTGCGGTGGGTGCCCGGCTTAACACAAACAAGAACAGCAACAATGCAGTCTATGCAAAAATGCAAGCAATAGTTAAGACGAGTTAAATCACCTACGAAACAACTACTTAGTTACAACCCTAAGCTTACAATAAATTTAGAGATTAAATTGAGAATACGATTTCTCTCAGCATAATGACGGATTTAAAGAGTAAACGAACTCACCCGATATTGTCTTCAAATGGATCCATGCCAAAGAAAAGTAATGATTCATCCTCTCAAAGCTTTTACTAACAAACTTGTAGTAGCAAGAAATATCAACTCGCCATCCATGATAACTGCTTCATACGGTCAGAGTACCGTATTATTTATGTAGACATTGGTAAAGTACAGCATAAATTGCGTCTTTTGTTTATATTCAATATTAGTAATTGCGGCGAGAAACTGCAGCTGTAGACACAAGATAGTCTGTTATGTTATGGTAGCAACGGAATGAAGCGGACTACATATGTAGGCTATATTTACCGTCATTGTTTTATTATACCAGCATGTTTTCGCGCGTTTCCAGAGAAACTCAATTACTATCAATAAAAATAGTTTAGCTATTTTTCAGCATAATGACGGATGGGGATGGGTAAGCAGCGTTTCCACTGCTGTATTGGCATATTTTAGGGCAAATGTCGGGTTTATCTTGTTGTTACGGAATATTAGCCTACATTACATTACAGGCATTTGGCAGACGCTCATATCCAGAGCGACGTACAACAAAGTGTCTAACCATAACCAGGAACAAGTGTTTCGAAAACCCTAGAGGGCAGTGTCCTACCGTTCCAAGTGCCCCAAGACCGTCCCCTCACTGATAAAAAAACTAACCTTACGGTGTCGGATTACTTGCGTCGCCATGGATGTCGCTTGCCGTAAAGAAGTTTACTCGATGTCGTAACACTTAGAATTTGGAGCTCCAGCTTTTCCGCACCCCACCTAATAAAAAAGTCCAAATGGCGGGCAAACCATATGGCGGACATAGGTGGTCCCAAAAGCAAAGTTGTAGAGCACATTCAGATGCATCGGTCGATGAGGTTTTGTGTTGATCGGACTTATAGTGTGACAGTTATAGCCTTTAAAAGAGTGATCCTTTGTTATAGCGCCACCATCTGGGCGACATAGGAGATTTTTCGTGCGTGAGTACTGGGGGGCCATAGGAACCCACCTACCAAAGTTGGTTGGTCTACAACTTATGGTTGCTGAGCCTCAGACATTTTAGCGGAGAAAACTGCCACGCCCCAATGAAAAAGTCTAAATGGCATAGGTGGTGCCAATGGCAAAGTTGTAGAGCACCTTCAGCGGCATAGGTCGATGAAGTGTTGTGTTGATCTAACTTATGGTGTGGGAGTTATGGCCTTTTACGCAAAACCCTTTGTTATAGCGCCACCATTTGGCCGACATAGGTGATTTTTAGTGCCTGAGTAGTGGGGGGCCATAGGAACCCACCTGCCAAATTTAGTTGCTGTAGGACGTATGGTTGCTGAGCCTCAGACACTTTTAGCAGAGAAAAATAAGAATAATAATAATTAAAGCCGCAAGCGGCGTTGGGAGGGGTCCAAGCATTGGCACCATCGCGCCCCCTATGGAGCGATTTTAAAATGGCTTTGTCCTCATGATCATACACCTTCACCCAACATATCTACTGAATATCATGATGATCGTATAAAACATTGATGACTTATGGCCAATTTTGTGGTAAGAGACGCTGGCGGATGACTTTGTTGCGTCGCCATGGATGTGTCCTGGCCGCTTCCCGTCAAGGCCTTTACTATGTCGTAACACTTAGATGGCATGTCGTAACACTTAGATGGTCCGGCGTGTATGCACAGCTGCAGTATTTCTGCGCCGCAACTAAAAAAGGCGTCACACTAGTGTTGTCACGATACCAAAATTTGGACTTTGATACTGATACCAGGTTTAGAATTACGATGCTCAATACTGAAATGATACTTGAAACTTAAACGATGCTCATTCGATACTCGGTACCTAACGATACTGAAATTACCTTAATAGATGAGAAACGTAATGTCCACAAGGGTTGACCTCATTATCGAATTCATGGTTTATTAACAACCTGGTTCATTAACAACCTTTAAGTTGAAGCCTCTTCAACATATTAATATGCATAGGCCTATAGTGTTACAACACTGAACAATAGAGAAATATGTTAAATATATTTCAAAAATTAAACAGTTGTAAACTAAATAATGTTTAAAACAGGTCTTTCACCTGTAAATAGATTTAAAAAGCAGCATATTTTAATAACAATACAGCATCTATCTATAATAAAATATTTCCAAATCGGAACACCTATTGGTACTGAAGTGAACTGAGTCAAAGCTTGCGCTGTATCAAGGAGCTGAGTGCAAGCGCAAGTCACCTCACTTGGCAACCTTAGTTGCTACTGCTTTCTAGCGAAGATTCTGACAAATTACACTTTTCATCCTCTAAATCAGTAATGCGGGAGACAATTTTCCCTGGCTTTTACAAAACTACCAAACGTCGGAATATTCTAATACCGAACCGTTTCTTTTTTTTTTTTTTTTTTTTTTTTAAGTACAGAGAAAGTGCTGAAGTTTTGGTATACCATGCAACACTACGTCAGACACATATTCCAATCCATTGCTCAGCTTAGCAGAGAATGCACATTTCAGAGCGCCACAGAGACAGATAGAATAATAGCACATAAATACACATTTCAAATAATAAATAAGACATTGAGAAAAAACTGAAATAAAAGACGTAATATCAACTCGCGATCTGCGCGCTGCGCGCAAATTAGCCTACCGTTTTATTAATTTAGACATTGGCAGATAAGAAAAATTTTGGTTACACTGACCTGTAAAACGCTATTCCAAAAGCAAAATAAGACATGTTATACAACGTTAGAAAGCTTATACTCTCTCACCTACTGAATAAATGAATTGTCAATCAAGCCAAATTGCACTAAAAAGGGCGACAACGCCGTAAGCAACAGGTGTGGTATTACGCACAGCTATTATTGACGCCGACCCAGGCGTCACAGATGCGCTTATATTTCGCAAATGGATTGTCCAAGACAATATATGACCACTCATTCGCAAAAGGGACATCTCTACGCGTAAAACCAACGGTAAGATTGTATATTTAATCAATGCTTAGTCCCAGATATTGACTGTAGAATGACATGGTATAATTAAAAAAATGAATGTCTCGTTTATTTCGTTATTCAGTAAGCAGCGTTTTCACTGCTGTATTGGCATATTTTAGGGCTAATGTCGGGTTTATCTTGTTGCTACGAAATATTACATTACATTACATTACAGGCATTTGGCAGACGCTCTTATCCAGAGCGACGTACAACAAAGTGTTTAACCATAACCAGGAACGAGTGTGTCGAAAACCCTAGAGGGCAGTAGCCTACCGTTCCAAGTGCAGGGAACAACCGCATAGTTCAACTTGGACCCTGTAGGTTAAACTGATTAACACTAACACATACAAGAACAGCAACAACGCAGTCCATGCAAAAATACAAGCAATAGTTAAGACGAGTGCATTAGCTAAGTCACCTACGAAACAGCTAACTAGTTACAACCCTAATCTTAGTCAATTTAGAGATTAAATTGAGAATACGATTTCTCTCAGCATAATGACGGATTTAAAGACGAAACGAACTCACCCGATATTGTCTTCAAATGGATCCATGCCAAGAAATGTAAGTAATGATTCATCCTCTCAAAAAGCTTTTACTTACAAACTTTTAGTAGCAAAAATGAAATACCAACTCGCCATCGATGCTACCTACGCGCAGAGTACAAAGTGTTATTTATTCAGACACTGGCAACTACAGCATAAAATGTGTCTTTTGTTTATATTCAATATTAGAAATTGCAGCGAGAAACTGCAGCTGTAGACACAAGATAGTTTATATTATGGTAGCAACGGAACGAAGCGGACTACATATGTATTACCGTCATTGTTTTATTATACCAGCGTGTTTTCGCGCGTTTGCACAGGAACTCAAAACCTACCAATAAAATGGTTTAGCTATTTCTCAGCATAATGACAGATTTAAAGACTAATCGAACTCACCCGATACTGTCTTCAAATGGATCCATGCCAAAGAGAAGTATTTTTTTACAGTCTCTGGTTCAGACCCTCCCCTCGCTGATAAAAACTAGACCCTACGGTGTCGGATTACTTGCGTCGCCATGGATGTCGCTTGCCGTAAAGAAGTTTACTCGATGTCGTAACACTTAGAATTTGGAGCTCCAGCTTTTCCGCACCCCACCTAATAAAAAAGTCCAAATGGCGGGCAAACCATATGGCGGACATAGGTGGTCCCAAAAGCAAAGTTGTAGAGCACATTCAGATCCATCGGTCGATGAAGTTTTGTGTTGATCGAACTTATGGTGTGGCAGTTATAGCCTTTAAAAGTATGATCCTTTGTTATAGCGCCACCATCTGGGCGACATAGGTGATTTTTAGTGCCTGGGTAGTGGGGGGCCATAGGAACCCACCCACCAAAGTTGGTTTGTCTACAACTTATGGTTGCTGAGCCTCAGACATTTTAGCGGAGAAAACTGCCACGCCCCAACGAAAAAGTCTAAATGGCGGGCAAACAATATGGCGGACATAGGTGGTGCCAATGGCAAAGTTGTAGAGCACCTTCAGATGCATAGGTCCATGAAGTTTTGTGTTGATCTAACTTATGGTGTGGGAGTTATGGCCTTTTATGCATAACCCTTTGTTGTAGCGCCACCATGTGGCCGACATAGGTGATTTTTAGTGCCTGAGTAGTGGGGGGCCATAGGAACCCACCTGCCAAATTTGGTTGCTCTAGGACTTATGGTTGCTGAGCCTCAGACACTTTTAGCGGAAAAAAATAAGAATAATAATAATAATCCTAACAAATACAATAGGGTTCCACCAGCTTCGCTGCTTGGACCCCTAATAATAATCCTAACAAATACAATAGGGTTCCACCAGCTTCGCTGCTTGGACCCCTAATTAAAGCCGCAAGCGGCGTTGGGAGGGGTCCAAGCATTGGCACTATCGCACCCCCTATGGAGCGATTTGAAAATGGCTTTGTCCTCATGATCATACACCTTCACCCAACATATCTACTGAATATCATGATTATTGTATAAAAAATTGATGACTTATGGCCAATTTTGTGCTAAGAGACGCTGGCGGATGACTTAGTTGCGTCGCCATGGATGTGTCCTGGCCGCTTCTCGTGAAGGCATTTACTATGTCGTAACACTTAGATGGCCCAGCGTGTATGTACAGCTGCAGCGCTTCCATGCTGTGACTAAAAAAGGCGTCACACTAGTGTTCTCACGATACCAACATTTTGACTTTGATACCGATACCAGGTTTAGTATCATGATAATTGATACTGAAACAATACTGATTCAGTACTCGGTACCTAACAATACTGAAAATACCTAAATTGATCAGAAAGGTAATGTCCACAAGGGTTGACCTCATTTTCGAATTCACGGTTTATAAAAAACCTGGTTTATTAACAACTTTTAAGTTGAAGCCTGTTCAGCATATCAATAAGCATAGGCCTATAGTGTTACAACACTAAACCATAGAAAACTATATTAAATATATTTCAACAATTAAACAATTGTAAAGTAAATTATCTTTATACAGGTCTTTCACTTTAAAATATATCTAAAAACAGCATATTTCAATAACAATACAGCATCTTCCTTTAATAAAATATTTACAAATTAGAACAGCTATAGCTACTGAAGTGAACTGAGTCTAAGATTGCGCAGTATCAACCACGCAAAATGCAGAACCGCAGGTCACCTCACTTGCCAACCTTAGTTGCTACTGCCATCTAGCGAAGATTCTGACAAATTACACTTTTCACCCTCAGTAATGCGGGAGACAATTTTCCCTGGCTTTTACATTTCACTCAAAACTACCGAACGTCGGAATATTCTAATACGGAACCGTTTCTTTTTTAAGGACCGAAAAAGTGCTGAAGTTTTGGTATACCGTGCAACACTACGTCAGACACATATTCCAATCCATTTTTCAGCTTAGCAGAGAATGCACATTTCAGAGCGCCACAGAGACAGACAGAATAATAATAAATACATTTTAAAAAACGAAACAAAAAACGAAATATCAACTCGACAACCCTGCTAGCATACGTGCTGTGCGAAGAATACCTTATTATTTATTTAGACATTGGCAGACTACAGCATTTGCGTCTTTTGTTTATATTCAAGAGTAATTGCAGGGAGAAACTGCAGCTGTAGACACAAGACAGTTTGTTATATTATGGTAGCAACGGAATGAAGCGGACTACATATATAGGCTATATTTACCGTCATTGTTTTATTATACCAGCGTGCTTTCGCGCGTTTGCAGAGAAACTCAATTACCATCAATAAAAATGGTTTAGCTATTTCTCAGCATAATGACGAAAATAATTTTCAACCGTCCACCTCGTTTTAGCAACGTTCCAACACTGTCGTCGTCACTGTTCCATGGGTCACAAAAACTATTACACTAACGCTTGCATTGCAGTGTGAAATATCCGCATTAGCCTATATAATGCCACTAACCTATTTAAAGACACTCAATTTCAAAAATAACGCATATAACCGAAATATTTTGAGCAGTAATACTTACATAGCAACATGACATTTTATCTGTGTTTAGTAGTATAGAGACAGAAAATCAATGACAAAGTCCTGTCCGCTTCTGTTTTGCGTCAGAAAACGATGTCAGATAGGTCTATCAGCAAAGAAATGGCTTAGCTATGCCCCGAAGTCCTCAATAATAATAGTACTCTCCAAGAAATTATGAAAATTGTTGACAACGTTTCGTTAGGTGCATCGTCTTTAATGCTACGCCACAGTGAATGCGCAAGTGAATGCGAGAAGAAAATATTCCGTTACGCTGAACTATAAAACGCTATTCCAAATGCAAAATCAGACATGTTATACATCGTTAGAAAGCTTATTCTCTCATCTACTGAATAAATGAACTGTCAATCAAGCCAAATTGTACTAAAGACGGCGACAACGCCGTAAGCAACAGGAATCACAAACGGATTGTCCAAGACAATATATGACCACTCAGTCGCAAAAGGGACATCTCTACGCGTAAAACCAATGATAAGATTGTGTATTTATTCAATGTTTAGTCCCAGATATTGACTGTAATATGAGATGGTATAATTTAAAAAAAAAACTTTGTCTCGTTTATTTCGTTATTCAATAAGCAGCGTTTTCACTGCTGTATTGGCATATTTTAGGGCAAATGTCGGGTTTATCTTGTTGTTACGGATTATTAGCCTACATTACATTACAGGCATTTGGCAGACGCTCATACCCAGAGCGACGTACAACAAAGTGTCTAACCATAACCAGGAACAAGTGTGTTGAAAACCCTAGAGGGCAGTATCCTACCGTTCCAAGTGCCCCAAGACCGTCCCCTCACTGATAAAAAACTAACCCTACGGTGTCGGATTACTTGCGTCGCCATGGATGTCGCTTGCCGTAAAGAAGTTTACTAGATGTCGTAATCGTTTAGATTTGGAGCTCCAGCTCTTCCGCACCCCACCTAATAAAAAAGTCCAAATGGCGGGAAAACAATATGGCGGACATACGTGGTCCCAATGGCAAAGTTGTAGAGCACATTTACATGCATCGGTCAATGAAGTTTTGTGTTGATCGGACTTACGGTGTGGGAGTTATGACCTTTTAAAGTATGACCCTTTGTTATAGCGCCACCATCTGGCCGACATAGGTGAATTTTAGTGCCTGAGTAGTAGGGGGCCATAGGAACCCACCTACCAAATTGGGTTGCTCTAGGACTTATGGTTGCTGAGCCTCAGACATTTAAGTGGAGAAAGCATCCACGCCCCAACGAAAATGTCAAAATGGCGGGTAAACAACATGGCGGACATAGGTGGTGCCAATGGCGAAGTTGTAGAGCACGTTCAGATGCATAGGTCGATGAAGTTTTGTGTTGATCTAACTTATGGTGTGGGAGTTACGGCCTGTTACGCAAAACCCTTTGTTATAGCGCCACCATCTGGCCGACATAGGTGATTTTTAGTGCCTGAGTAGTGGGGGGCCATAGGAACCCACCTGCCAAATTTGGTTGCTCTAGGACTTATGGTTGCTGAGCCTCAGACACTTTTAGCGGAGAAAAATAATAAGAATAATAATAATCCTAACAAATACAATAGGGTTCCACCAGCTTCGCTGCTTGGACCCCTAATAATCCTAACAAATACAATAGGGTTCCACCAGCTTCGCTGCTTGGACCCCTAATTAAAGCCACAAGCGGCGTTGGGAGGGGTCCAAGCATTGGCACCATCGCGCCCCCTATGGAGCGATTTTAAAATGGCTTTGTCCTCATGATCATATGCCTTCACTCAACATATCTACTGAATATCACGATGATCGTATAAAACATTGATGACTTATGGCCAATTTTGTGCTAAGAGACGATGTCGGATGACTTAGTTACGTCGCCATGGATATGTCCTGGCCGCTTCCCGTAAAGCCCTTTACTATGTTGTAACACTTAGATGGCATGTCGTAACACTTAGACGGTCCGGCGTGTATGCACAGCTGCAGTGTTTCTGCGCCGCAACTAAAAAAGGCGTCACACTAGTGTTGTCATGATACCAAAATTTGGACTTTGATACTGATACCAGGTTTAGTATCACGATACTCAATACTGAAATGATACTTGAAACTTAAACGATGCTAATTCGATACGCGGTACCTAACGATACTGAAATTACCTTAATAGATGACAAACGTAATGTCCACAAGGGTTGACCTCATTTTCAAATTCATGGTTTATTAACAACCTGGTTCATTAACAACCTTTAAGTTGAAGCCTCTTCAACATATTAATATGCATAGGCCTATAGTGTTACAACACTGAACAATAGAAAAATATGTGAAATATATTTTTAAAATTAAACAGTTGTAAAGTAAATTATCTTTAAAACGGGTCTTTCACCTTTAAATAGATTTAAAAACAGCATATTTTAATAACAATACAGCATCTAGCCTATCTATAATAAAATATTTCCAAATTGGAACACCTATTGCTACTGAAGTGAACTGAGTCAAAGCTTGCGCTGTATCAAGGAGCTGAGTGCACAAGCGCAAGTCACCTCACTTGGCAACCTTAGTTGCTACTGCCTTCTAGCAAAGATTCTGACAAATTACACCTTTCATCCTCTCAATCAGTAATGCGGGAGACAATTTTCTCTGGCTTTTACATTTGACTCAAAACTACCAAACGTCGGAATATTCTAATAGTGAACCGTTTCTTTTTTCTTCTTTTTTTTTTTTTAAGTACCGAGAAAGTGCTGAAGTTTTGGTATACCGTGCAACACTACGTCAGACACATATTCCAATCCATTGCTCAGCTTAGCAGAGAATGGACATTTCAGAGCGCCACAGAGACAGACAGAATAATAACGCATAAATACGCATTTCAAATAATAAATACGACATTGAGAAAAAACGAAACAAAAGACGAGATATCAAGTCGCAGCCTACCGTTTTATTTATGTAGACACTGGCATATAAGAAAATGTTCGGTTACGCTGACCTATAAAACGCTATTCCAAAAGCAAAAACAGACATGTTATACATCGTTAGAAAGCTTATACTCTCACCTACTGAATAAATTAATTGTCAATCAAGTCAAATTGCACTAAAAAGGGCGACAACGCCGTAAGCAACAGGTGTGGTATTACGCACAGCTATTTTTGAAGATAGCCCAGGCGTGACAAATGCGCGTAGCCTATATTTCTCAAACGGATTGTCCAAGACAATATATGACCACTCATTCGCAAAAGGGACATCTCTACGCGTAAAACCAGTGGTAAGATTGTATATTTATTCGATGTTTAGTCCCAGATATTGAATGTAGAATGACATGGCATAATTTTAAAAAACTTTGTCTCGTTTATTTCCTTATTCAGTGAGCAGCGTTTTCACTGCTATATTGGCATATTTTAGGGCTAACGTCGGGTTTATCTTGTTGCTACGGAATATTACATTACATTCCATTACAATACAGGCATTTGGCAGACGCTCTTATCTAGAGTGACGTACAACAAAGTGTATAACCATAACCAGGAACAAGTGTGTCGAAAACCCTAGAGAGAAATGCCGTTCCAAGTGCAGGGAACAACCGTTAGTTCAACTTGGACCCTGTAGGTTAAACTGATTAACACTAACACAAACAAGAACAGCAACATCGCAGTCTATGCAAAAATACAAGCAATAGTTAAGACGAGTGCATTAACTAAGTCACCAACGAAACCGCTAACTAGTTACAACCCTAAGCTTACAGTCAATTTAGAGATTAAATTGAGAAAACAATTTGTCTCAGCATAATGACGGATTTAAAGACTAAACGAACTCACCCGATATTGTCTTCAAATGGACCGTATTATTTATTTAGACATTGGCAGACTACAGCATAAATTGCGTCTTTTGTTTATATTCAATATTAGAAATTGCAGCGAGAAACTGCAGCTGTAGACACAACATAGTTTGTTATGTTATGGTAGCAACGGCACGAAGCGGACTATATGCATTACCGTCATTGTTTCATTGGACCAGCGTGTTTTCGCGCGTTTGCACAGAAACTCAGAACCTATCAATAAAATGGTTTAGCTATTTCTCAGCATAATGACAGATTCAAAGACTAAACGAACTCACCCGATACTGTCTTCAAATAATGTCTGGCACCGTCTTCCACTGCCTCCCCGACGTTCAGACCGTCCCCTCACTGATAAAAACTAGACCCTACGGTGTCGGATTACTTGCGTCGCCATGGATGTCGCTTGCCGTAAAGAAGTTTACTAGATGTCGTAATCGTTTAGATTTGGAGCCACAGCTCTTCCGCACCCCACCTAATAAAAAAGTCCAAATGGCAGGCAAACAATATGGCGGAGATATGTAGCCCCAATAGCAAAGTTGTAGAGCACATTCACATGCGTCGGTCTATGAAGTTTTGTGTTGATCTGACTTACGGTGTGGGAGTTATGACCTTTTAGGCAAAACCCTTTGTTATAGCGCCACCATCTGGCCGACATAGGTGATTTTTAGTGCCTGAGTAGTGGGGGGCCATAGGAACCCACCTGCCAAATTTGGTTGCTCTACGACTTATGGTTGTTGAGCCTCAGACATTTTAGCAGAGAAAGCTTCCACGCCCCAACATAAAAGTTAAAATGGCGGGCAAACCATATGGCGGACATGGGTGGTGCCAATGGCAAAGTTGTAGAGCACGTTCAGCTGCATAGGTCGATGAAGATTTGTGTTGATCTAACTTATGGTGTGGGAGTTATGGCCTTTTACAGAAAACCCTTTGTTATAGCGCCACCATCTGGCCGACATAGGTGATTTTTAGTGCCTGAGTAGTGGGGGGCCATAGTAACCCACCTGCCAAATTTGGTTGCTCTACGACTTATGGTTGCTGAGCCTCAGACACTTTTAGCGGAGAAAAATAATAATAATAATAATAATTAAAGCCGCAAGCGGCGTTGGGAGGGGTCCAAGCATTGGCACCATCGCACCCCCTATGGAGCGATTTGAAAATGGCTTTGTCCTCATGATCATACACCTTCACCCAACATATCTACTGAATATCATGATTATTGTATAAAAAATTGATGACTTATGGCCAATTTTGTGGTAAGAGACGCTGGCGGATGACTTAGTTGCGTCGCCATGGATGTGTCCTGGCCGCTTCTCGTGAAGGCATTTACTTTGTCGTAACACTTAGATGGCATGTCGTAGCACTTAGATGGCCCGGCGTGTATGCACAGCTGCAGTGTTTCTGCGCTGCAACTAAAAAAGGCATCACACTAGTGTTCTCACGATACCAAAATTTTGACTTTGATACCCATACCAGGTTTAGTATCATGATAATTGATACTGAAACAATACTGATTCAATACTCGGTACCTAACGATACTGAAATTACCTTAATTGATCAGAAAGGTAATGTCCACAAGGGTTGACCTCATTTTCGAATTCACGGTTTATAAAAAACATGGTTTATTAACAACTTTTAAGTTGAAGCCTGTTCAGCATATCAATAAGCATAGGCCTATAGTGTTACAACACTAAACCATAGAAAACTATATTAAATATATTTCAAAAATTAAACAGTTGTAAACTAAATAATCTTTAAAACAGGTTTTTCACCTTTAAATAGATTTAAAAACTGCATATTTAAATAACAATACAGCATCTATCTATAATAAAATATATGCAAATTGGAACACCTATTGCTACTGACGTGAACTGAGTGAAAGCTTGCGCTGTATCAAGAAGCTGAGTGCACAAGCGCAAGTCACCTCACTTGGCAACCATAGTTGCTACTGCCTTACAGCGAAGATGCTGACAAATTACACTTTTCATCCTCTCAATCAGTAATGCGGGAAACAATTTTCCCTTGCTTTTACATTTGACTCAAAACTACCGAACGTCGGAATATTCTAATACCGAACCGTTTCTTTTTTTTTTTTTTTAAGTACCGAGAAAGTGCTGAAGTTTTGGAATACCTTGCAACACTACGTCAGACACATATTCCAATCCATTGCTCAGCTTAGCAGAGAATGCACATTTCAGAGCGCCACAGAGACAGATAGAATAATAACACATGAATGCACATTTCAAATAATAAATACGACATTGAGAAAAAACGGAAAAAAGACGTAATATCAACTCGCGAAATGCGTGCTGCGCGCAAAGTAGCCTACCGTTTTATTTATTAAGACATTGGCAGATAATAAAACTTTTGGTTACGCTGACCTATAAAACGCTATTCCAAAAGCAAAATCAGACATGTTATACATCGTTAGAAAGCTTATACTCTCACCTACTGAATAAATGAATTGTCAATCAAGCCAAATTGTACTAAAAAGGGCGACAACGCCGTAAGCAACAGGTGTGGTATTACGCACAGCTATTATTGAAGATAGCCGACCCAGGAGTCACAGATGCGCGTATATTTCGCAAACAGATTGTCCAAGACAATATATGACCACTCATTCGCAAAGGGACATTTCTACGCGTAAAACCAATGGTAAGACTGTATATTTATTCAATGTTTAGTCCCAGATATTGACTGTAGAATGACATGGTATAATTTAAAAAATAAAAATTTGTCTCGTTTATTTCGTAATTCAGTGAGCAGCGTTTTCACCGCTGTATTGGCATATTTTAGGGCTAATGTCGGGTTTATCTTGTTGCTACTGAATATTGCATTACATTACATTACAGGCATTTGGCAGACGCTCCTATCCAGAGCGACGTACAACAAAGTGTTTAACCATAAACAGGGACAAGTGTGTCGAAAACCCTAGAGGGCAGTAGCCTACCGTTCTAAATGCAGGGAACAACCGCATAGTTCAACTTGGACCCTGTAGGTTAAAATGATTAACACTAACACAAACAAGAACAGCAACAACGCAGTCTATGCAAAAATACAAGCAATAGTTAAGACGAGTTAAATCACCTACGAAACAACTACTTAGTTACAACCCTAAGCTTACAGTCAATTTAGAGATTAAATTGAGAATACGATTTCTCTCAGCATAATGACGGATTTAAACACTAACAGACATTTTAGCAGAGAAAGCTTCCACGCCCCAACGTAAAAGTTTAAATGGCGGGCAAACAATATGGCGGACATGGGTGCTGCCAATGGCAAAGTTGTAGAGCACGTTCAGATGCATAGGTCGATGAAGTTTTGTGTTGATCTAACTTATGGTGTGGGAGTTATGACCTTTTACGCAAAACCCTTTGTTATAGCGCCACCATCTGGCCGACATAGGTGATTTTTAGTGCCTGAGTAGTGGGGGGCCATAGGAACCCACCTGCCAAATTTGGTTGCTCTACGACTTATGGTTGCTGAGCCTCAGACACTTTTAGCGGAGAAAAATAATAATAATAATAATAATAATAATAATAATCCTAACAAAAACAATAGGGTTCCACCAGCTTCGCTGCTTGGACCCCTAATAATAATAATAATAATAATAATTAAAGCCGCAAGCGGCATTGGGAGGGGTCCAAGCATTGGCACCATCGCGCCCCCTATGGAGCAATTTTAAAATGGCTTTTTCCTCGTGATCATATGCCTTCACCCAACATATCTACTGAATATCATGATGATTGTATAAAATGTTGATGACTTATGGCCAATTTTGTGCGAAGAGACGCTGTCAGATGACTTAGTGGCGTCGCCATGGATGTGTCCTGGCCGCTTCTCGTGAAGGCATTTACTATGTCGTAACACTTAGATGGCATGTCGTAACACTTAGATGGCCCAGCGTGTATGTACAGCTGCAGCGCTTCCATGCTGTGACTATAAAAGGCGTCACACTAGTGTTCTCACGATACCAAAATTTTGACTTTGATACCGATACCAGGTTTAGTATCATGATAATTGATACTGAAACAATACTGATTCAATACTCGGTACCTAACGATACTGAAATTACCTTAATAGATCAGAAAGGTAATGTCCACAAGGGTTGACCTCATTTTCGAATTCACGGTTTATAAAAAACCTGGTTTATTAACAACTTTTAAGTTGAAGCCTGTTCAGCATATCAATAAGCATAGGCCTATAGTGTTACAACACTAAACCATAGAAAACTATATTAAATATATTTAAAAAATTAAACAATTGTAAAGTAAATTATCTTTATACAGGTCTTTCACTTTAAAATATATCTAAAAACAGCATATTTCAATAACAATACAGCATCTGCCTTTAATAAAATATTTACAAATTAGAACAGCTATTGCTACTGAAGTGAACTGAGTCTAAGATTGCGCAGTATCAACCACGCGAAATGCACAAGCGCAGGTCACCTCACTTGCCAACCTTAGTTGCTACTGTCATCTAGCGAAGATTCTGACAAATTACACTTTTCATCCTCAGTAATGCGGGAGACAATTTTCCCTGGCTTTTACATTTGACTCAAAACTACCGAACGTCGGAATGTTCTAATACGGAACCGTTTCTTTTTTAAGGACCGAAAAAGTGCTGAAGTTTTGGTATACCGTGCAACACTACGTCAGACACATATTCCAATCCATTGCTCAGCTTAGCAGAGAATGCACATTTCAGAGCGCCACAGAGACAGACAGAATAATAATAAATACATTTTAAAAAATGAAACAAAAAACGAAATATAAACTCGACAACCTTGCTAGCATGTGTGCTGTGCGAAGAATACCTTATTATTTATTTAGACATTGGCAGACTACAGCATTTGCGTCTTTTGTTTATATTCAAGAGTAATTGCAGGGAGAAACTGCAGCTGTAGACACAAGACAGTTTGTTATATTATGGTAGCAACGGAATGAAGCGGACTACATATATAGGCTATATTTACCGTCATTGTTTTATTATACCAGCGTGCTTTCGCGCGTTTGCAGAGAAACTCAATTACTATCAATAAAAATGGTTTAGCTATTTCTCAGCATAATGACGGATGGGGATGGGACGAAAATAATTTTCAACCGTCTACCACGTTTTAGCAACCTTCCAACACTGTCGTCATCACTGTTCCATGGGTCACAAAAACGATTACACTAACGCTTACATTGCAGTGTGAAATATCCACATTATATAATACCACTAACCTGTTTAAAGACACTCAATTTTAAAAATAACGTACGTAACCGAAATATTTTGAGCAGTAATACTTACATAGCAATATGACATTTTATCTGTGTTTAGTAGTATAGAGACAGAAAAGCAATGACAAAGTCCTATCCGCTTCTGTTCTGCGTCAGAAAACGATGTCAGATAGGTCTATCAGCAAAGAAATGGCTTAGCTATGCCCCCAGGTCCTCAATAATAATAGTACTCTCCAAGAAATTATGAAAATCGTTGACAACGTTTCGTTAGGTGCATCGTCTTTAATGCTACGCCACAGTGAATGCGCAAGTGAATGCGATAAGGAAAAATGCCGTTACCCTGAACAATAAAACGGTATTCCAAATGCAAAATCAGACATGTTATACATCGTTAGAAAGCTTATACTCTCACCTACTGAATAAATGAACTGTCAATCAAGCCAAATTGTACTAAAAACGGCGACAACGCCATAAGCAACAGGAATCACAAACGGATTGTCCAAGACAATGTATGACTCAGTCGCAAAAGGGACATCTCTACGCGTAAAACCAATGGTAAGATTGTATATTTATTCAATGTTTAGTCCCAGATATTGACTGTAACATGAGATGGTATAATTGAAAAAAACTTTGTCTCGTTTATTTCGTTATTCAGTAAGTAGCGTTTTCACTGCTGTATTGGCATATTTTAGGGCAAATGTCGGGTTTATCTTGTTGTTACGGAACATTAGCCTACATTACATTACATTACAGGCATTTGGCAGACGCTCATATCCAGAGCGACGTACAACAAAGTGTCTAACCATAACCAGGAACAAGTGTGTCGAAAACCCTAGAGGGCAGTATCCTACCGTTCCAAGTGCCCCAAGACCGTCCCCTCACTGATAAAAAAAACTAACCTTACGGTGTCGGATTACTTGCGTCGCCATGGATGTCGCTTGCCGTAAAGAAGTTTACTCGATGTCGTAACACTTAGAATTTGGAGCTCCAGCTTTTCCGCACCCCACCTAATGAAAAAGTCCAAATGGCGGGCAAACCATATGGCGGACATAGGTGGTCCCAAAAGCAAAGTTGTAGAGCACATTCAGATGCATCGGTCGATGAAGTTTTGTGTTGATCGGACTTATAGTGTGACAGTTATAGTCTTTAAAAGAGTGATCCTTTGTTATAGCGCCACCATCTGGGCGACATAGGAGATTTTTCGTGCGTGAGTAGTGGGGGGCCATAGGAACCCACCTACCAAAGTTGGTTGGTCTACAACTTATGGTTGCTGAGCCTCAGACATTTTAGCGGAGAAAACTGCCACGCCCCAACGAAAAAGCCTAAATGGCGGGCAAACAATATGGCGGACATAGGTGGTGCCAATGGCAAAGTTGTAGAGCACGTTCAGAGGCATAGGTCGATGAAGTTTTGTGTTGATATAACTTATGTTGTGGGAGTTATGGCCTTTTACGCAAAACCCTTTGTTATAGCGCCACCATTTGGCCGACATAAGTGATTTTTAGTGCCTGAGTAATGGGGGGCCATAGGAACCCACCTGCCAAATTTGGTTGCTGTAGGACTTATGGTTGCTGAGCCTCAGACACTTTTAGCGGAGAAAAATAAGAATAATAATTAAAGCCGCAAGCGGCGTTGGGAGGGGTCCAAGCATTGGCACCATCGCGCCCCCTATGGAGCGATTGTAAAATGGCTTTTTCCTCATGATCATATGCCTTCATCCAACATATCTACTGAATATCATGATGATTGTATAAAATATTGATGGCTTATGGCCAATTTTGTGCTAAGAGACGCTGTCGGATGACTTAGTTGCATCGCCATGGCCGCTTCCCGTGAAGGCCTTTACTATGCCGTAACACTTAGATGGGATGTCGTAACACTTAGATGGCATGTCGTAACGCACATATGGCCTGGCGTGTTTGTACAGCTGCAGCGCTTCCATGCTGTAACAAAAAAAAGGCATCACACTAGTGTTATCACGATACCAAAATTTTGACTTTGATACCGATACCAAGTTTAGTATCACAATAATTAATACTGAAAACGATACTGATTCAATACTCGGTACCTAACGATACTGAAATTACCTTAATAGATCAGAAACTCAATGTCCACAAGGGTTGACCTCATTTTCGAATTCACGGATTATTAAAAACCTGGTTTATTAACAACCTTTGATTTGAAGCCTGTTCAACATATCAATAAGCATAGGCCTATAGTGTTACAACGCTAAACCATAGAAAATTATATTAAATATATTTCAACCTTAATAGATTAGAAACGTAATGTCCACAAGGGTTGACCTCTTTTTCGAATTCACGGTTTATAAAAAACCTGGTTTATTAACAACCTTTGAGTTGAAGCCTGTTCAACATATCAATAAGCATAGGCCTATAGTGTTACAACACTAAACAACAGAAAAATATATCAAATATATTTCAAAAATTAAACAGTTGTAAACTAAATAATCTTTAAAACAGGTTTTTCACCTTTAAATAGATTTAAAAACTGCATATTTTAATAACAATACAGCATCTATCTATAATAAAATATTTGCAAATTGGAACACCGATTGCTACTGACGTGAACTGGGTGAAAGCTTGCGCTGTATCAAGGAGCTGAGTGCACAAGCGCAAGTCACCTCACTTGGCAACCATAGTTGCTACTGCCTTACAGCGAAGATTCTGACAAATTACACTTTTCATCCTCTCAATCAGTAATGCTGGAGACAATTTTCCCTGGCTTTTACATTTGACTCAAAACTACCGAACGTCGGAATATTCTAATACCGAACCGTTTTTTTTTTTTTGTTTTTTTTTTTTAAGTACCGAGAAAGTGCTGAAGTTTTGGTATACCGTGAAACACTACGTCAGACACATATTCCAATTCATTGCTCAGCTTAGCAGAGAATGCACATTTCAGAGCGCCACAGAGACAGATAGAATAATAACACACGAATGCACATTTCAAATAATAAATACGACATAGAGAAAAAACGGAAAAAAGACGTGATATCAACTCGCGATCTGCGTGCTGTGCGCAAAGTAGCCTACCGTTTTATTTATTTAGACATTGGCAGATAAGAAAAATTTTGGTTGCGCTGACCGATAAAACGCTATTCCAAAAGCAAAATCAGACATGTTATACATCGTTAGAAAGCTTATACTCTCACCGACTGAATAAATTAATTGTCAATCAAGCCAAATTGTACTAAAAAGGGCGACAACGCTTTAAGCAACAGGTGTGGTATTACGCACAGCTATTTTCGAAGGTAGGCGTCACATATGCGCATATATTTCACAAACGGATTTTCCAAGACAATATATGACCACTCACTCGCAAAAGGGACATCTCTACGCGTAAAACCAATGGTAAGATTATATATTTATTAAATGCTTAGTCCCAGATATTGACTCTATAATTACATGGTATAATTTAAATAAACGTTGTCTCGTTTATTTCGTTATTCAGCGTGTTCATTGCTGTATTGGCATATTTTAGGGTTATTGTCGGGTTTATCTTGTTGCTACGGAATTTCACATTACATTACAGGCATTTGGCAGACGCTCTTATCCAGAGCGACGTACAACAAAGTGTATATAACCATAACCAGGAACAAGTGTGTCGAAAACCCTAGAGAGAAGTACCGTTCCAAGTGCAGGGAACAACTGCAAAGTTCAACTTGGACCCTGTAGGTTAAACTGATTAACACTAAAACAAACAAGAACAGTCTATGCAAAAATACAAGCAATAGTTAAGACGAGTGCATTAACTAAGTCACCTACGAAACAGCTAGCTAGTTACAACCCTAATCTTAGTCAATTTAGAGATTAAATTGAGAATACGATTTCTCTCAGCATAATGACGGATTTAAAGACTAAACGAACTCACCCGATATTGTCTTCAAATGGATCCATGCCAAAGAAAAGTAATGATTCATCCTCTCAAATAGCTTTTACTAACAAACTTTTAGTAGCAAAAAATGAAATAACTTGCCATCGATGCTACCTACGCGCAGAGTACCGTGTTATTTATTCAGACACTGGCAACTACAGCATAAATTGCGTCTTTTGTTTATATTCAATATTAGTAATTGCATCGAGAAACAGCAGCTGTAGACACAAGATAGTTTATATTATGGTAGCAACGGAACGAAGCGGACTACATATGTATTACCGTCATTGTTTAATTATACCAGCGTGTTTTCGCGCGTTTACACGAAACTCAAATACTATCAATAAAATGGTTTAGCTATTTCTCAGCATAATGACAGATTCAAAGACTAAACGAACTCACCAGATATTGTCTTCAAATGGATGCATGCTCAAGAAAAGTAATTATTCATTCTCTGAAAAAGCTTTTACTAACAAACTTTTGGTAGCCTCTTCCAGTGCTTCCCCGACGTTCACACCCTACCCTCACAGATAAAAACTAGACCCTACGGTGTCGGATTACTTGCGTCGCCATGGATGTCGCTTGCCGTAAAGAAGTTTACTCGATGTCGTAACACTTAGAATTTGCAGCAACAGCTCTTCCGCACCCCACCTAATAAAAAAGTCCAAATGGCGGGCAAACCATATGGCGGACGTAGGTGGTCCCAATAGCAAAGTTGTAGAGCACATTCAGATGCATCGGTCAATGAAGTTTTGTGTTGATCTGATTTACGGTGTGGGATTTATGGCCTTTTAAATTATGACCCTTTGTTATAGCGCCACCATCTGGCCGACATAGGTGATTTGTAGTGCCTGAGTAGTGGGGGGCCATAGGAACCCACCTCCCAAATTTGGTTGGTGTACAACTTATGGTTGCTGAGCCTCAGACATTTTAGCAGAGAAAACTGCCACACCCCAACTAAAAAGTTAAAATGGCGGGCAAACAATATGGCAGACATAGGTAGTGCCAATGGCAAAGTGATAGAGCACGTTCAGAGGCATCGGTCGATGAAGTTTTTTGTTGATCTAACTTATGGTGTGGGAGTTATGGCCTTTTACGCATTACCCTTTGTTATAGCGCCACCATCTGGCCGACATACGTGATTTTTAGTGCCTGAGTAGTGGGGGGCCATAGGAACCCACCTGCCAAATTTGGTTGCTCTAGGACTTATGGTTGCTGAGCCTCAGACACTTTTAGCGGAAAAAAATAAGAATAATAATAATCCTAACAGATACAATAGGGTTCCACCAGCTTCGCTGCTTGGACCCCTAATAATAATAATCCTAACAAATACAATAGGGTTCCACCAGCTTCGCTGCTTGGACCCCTAATAATCCTAACAAAAACAATAGGGTTCCACCAGCTTCGCTGCTTGGACCCCTAATAATAATAATCCTAACAAATACAATAGGGTTCCACCAGCTTCGCTGCTTGGACCCCTAATAATCCTAACAAAAACAATAGGGTTCCACCAGCTTCGCTGCTTGGACCCCTAATAATAATAATAATAATCCTAACAGAAACAATAGGGTTCCACCAGCTTCGCTGCTTGGACCCCTAATAATCCTAACAGATACAATAGGGTTCCACCAGCTTCGCTGCTTGGACCCCTAATAATCCTAACAGATACAATAGGGTTCCACCAGCTTTGCTGCTTGGACCCCTAATAATAATCCGAACAGATACAATAGGGTTCCACCAGCTTCGCTGCTTGGACCCCTAATAATCCTAACAGATACAATAGGGTTCCACCAGCTTCGCTGCTTGGACCCCTAATAACTAATCTGCCTGTGGCCTAGTGGGTAAGGTCCCAGTCTAGGGAACATTGGGTCGTAGGTTCAAGCCCAGCGAGGGACACGTTTCTTTAACCTGCTTTTACCCTCACTAATAATTGTCTACTACTTCTCAATTATTGCTTTTGCACCATATCTACCCGCCGTTCACCGAACGTATACACTGCATTATGACGTACCGTCTGCACGTTCGGTTATTAACCGGCTACAATATTGCAAAGCCATATGGATTCAACGGGAGCTCTTCTGTGCTAACTCGCCTGTGTTCTTCTTTAAAACCACGGACAGGTTTGGTAATGATATTTCACGCATTGCATAGCTATGTCATAGTGCTGCACTAACAAAGTCACAGACTGGTAACCCTCCGGTTGAAAGATTGAATCCCGCATCGCCCTCAGGCAGATAATTTCCTCTTTTACACTAACGTTTTCTTACGCTTTTATATTTGCTTTACCAAAACTCACTCACGGCCACCCATATGCATTCCATGACCGCAAATGTATTCATTTTATTAAAAAGTTACACATTTCTACTAACTACATTTCTTCACTTGGCTACTTTTCAAAACCTTCTTTTCAGCAAACGCCACGTTTCTACATTCATGTTTCCTCGCCCTGTTCTCTATCTAGCCACATACAAACAATTACTACGTATGTACGTTCTGCAACTCCCCATTAAAACATTACATTTAAAATCATGACTCACTCATAAGTATAACTACTAGTACTGAACATGACAAAAGCATATCAGTGCAATACATTTCACACGTTACTTAACCCTCCGCTTTAACGATCAATCCTGTATACAGACTGTTATATATACCGTTTGGTAAGGAAACAAAGCTCGCTCACGGTCACTTTATTTACTTCGCACTATAGTCTGTGATCATGTCAACCTTCACCTACATGCCCATTCTGCTAAAAACATTGTTTCAACTACGCAATTTCATAATTTCTGCTAATTTATCTCACACTGTTGTTATTTTCTCATATGCAAAGCCTGCTGGGACATATGCGTCTGCTCCTATTCTCCACGATCAACTTTTCCGGTTCTAGCTTAGCAGAACAGCGAAGAGGATTCCTACCTGCAGATAAGCCTATCAAAATGCCTTATAAACCTTACAAACACTAAAAGTGCATCTCCACGAAATAACAGACAACGGAGCAGGACAGAAGGGTATACAAGTTGCGACCTAGGGAGCTCTAATTCTACGGGCTTGCTGATTCTTTTGTCAATTAAGGCTCGTTGGATGGATGGATCCGTGAGTACATACACTAGCCATATTTCACCTGCGGTTCTGATGCGTTTACATTCACGCCACCGCACCCTTTGTCACAGCCACTGTTTTACATATATAGCACACCGAAACTGCTAAACGGTACACGCTCATCAGACTGTACAAATTCACACAAGGATAGCCATAATCCACAACCGTTTCTTACAGGGTCACTTCGCATTTCTCACTCTCATAATAAAACGCTTTGCAAAAAGAAATATCTCATAAAAAAACACGTTTTCAACGTACAAAAATGCCAAGTTACTCAAAAGTATTGATATTAAAATGACGCCAAGTTACGGTACTACAAACAATATAGGCTATCTTGCCTCACCGAAATTAAATAAGATGTATTCCAAAGCAATGCTACCCAATATTTCCTCAGTTCTTTCAAGTCACTTGGCCCTGTGTTTTGTAATCTTACCATTTTACAATGTCATACAAACATTGTGTAAGATCAAAAAGTCAAATATTTCGAATTTCCTCATGGAACACATTGAAATTCATGTACAAAACTGCTGCTGAGTAACTACAGGAAGCATATTTCTCCAGAAAACATTTTTATACTTGCTTCTGAACTGAATTTGAGTACATGTACAAGTTATTGTATATTTGCTACATACAATAAATACTGCATGTAAAATACATATTGTACATATATACATAGAGAACTTCTTTATCCCCATGGGGACATTTCCCTCGCAGCATGTTACATTCACATTTACGAACACACACTTATACCAAGACACATACTATCATTCACGCAACAGAAAGGCTGGGCAGCGAAATACATACATACCAATACAAATTGGACATATACACGCCTATTCAATCAATCTTGACTGTGAGAAAGCCATTCACACATATGTTTGGCCTGTCCATGTAGTGCATGCTTATACACACAGGGCCAAGTGACTTGAAAGAACTGAGGAAATATTGGGTAGCATTGCTTTGGAATACATCTTATTTAATTTCGGTGAGGCAAGATAGCCTATATTGTTTGTAGTACCGTAACTTGGCGTCATTTTTTGATATCAATACTTTTGAGTAACGTGGCATTTTTGTACGTTGAAAACGTGTTTTTTATGAGATGTCGTTTAGTTTAGTTACTCTTCTGTGGTTCCAGTCCCAAGTAATAGTCTGGATATTATACCACTGTAAGCAGACATGTTGTGTGGAATAGCCTGATTCAAAGATCAATGTTCTGGCTCTAGTTCCTATCATCTAAAGGATAACATCATTTACAGGAGTATTTCTTAGAAAAGTATTCCAATTCTTTCAAGTGTCCCGACTTATTACATTTTTTGTGCAGTTTATATTACTCCACAAGGTTTACCGAACATGTTGATAAGGGGTTTTAAAAGAAAAACATGACTTAATATATCAGGCTTTCATTATCATTATTATCATCATTGTTACAATAATAATTAAATTCAACTCAATAATTAGCCTGTTATATTTGCAAACGTGTGCGCAAATAAAATGAATGGATGGATTATAGGGCAAGGACACACAGAAAATAGGTGCAATGTGTGGAATTTTCAAAAGACACCACGTTTTAAAATATCTAGTGTCTACCAGCAGTAAAGGTTAGTGGCAATAATCAGTTGTGGTGTTCTCATACAGCCACTAGATGGCGATGCAGTGTAATTCCAGTTGATGCCGTAGTTCAGTGGTACTCACTAATTTTTTTAGGAGAGCCACTTATGAGTAAGACCATTACTCCAAGAGCCACAGAGATTGCAGATATAACTCATATGTTTTTTTAAATCATCACTCTCAAGATATTTACCATCTTTGTGTATGTTTAAAAAAATACAGTACCATGCTTTCCATCCTTACATCTCTTTTTATTCTCAATTCATAATTATGTTGCATTATTAAAAGATATAATACTTTGTGTGAGTGTGTAAGGCTGGGAGTGGAACTCATCTTATGTATGTATGTACATATGCAATTATACATAAGCATTATCAACATGAAATAAAAAAAGTTCACAAAAATGTATATATTGGCCTACTAATAGAGATGAAAAACTTCTTTTTCTCTGTTATATTTGAATCAATATGCTGAGGCTCTCATGTATTTTAGCTGTCCCTTGACTTTCTCCATGCAAAACTTGTAGTTAGTGGTTGCCATCCTAGTCAAACAATCAAGATGCACATACTTCTATCATTTAAGCCTACTTCTATCTTTTCTTTTGACAATGCTCATTATAGAAAATGTTGCCTCACGTGAGTAAGTGCTCACAATAAAGCTCATTACCTTCTGCACACAGAGCTTTAAATGTGGATAATCTGAGGCTGGGACCATGCTCCAGAAGTGAGCAACGCCTGATCTGAGCTCAGTTTTCAGTACATCGTTGACCTGCAGCTCAAGAATCTCACTCTGTATTACAGCAAAGTCTGGACAAACGTTTTTCAGAGCAGGTGTAAGGCTTGACAATGGCACATTAAAAGGGTTCTCAATGAAATTGAAAAGCTCCCTATACCCCACAACATCTTGAAATCTCCTTTCAAATTAATTTCTTATTTCCTCCCATATGCCTACAAATTCATCATAGTCAAAATGTTGCAGTAGATCAGGGTTAGCAGTTGTGCAGGCTCTTAGATTGGGAAAGTTAAGACATTCTCTGTCGGGTATGAAGAGAGTGGTGATCTTGTGCTGGAAAGCAGTGACTGCTCTTAGCATGTTACCTGGGTGCTTCCCTTTTCCTTGGAGTTGGAGGTTAAGGGAATTCAGCTGGGATGTGATGTCAGTGAGGAGTGTCAGCTGTGATATCCAGTGTGGGTCCTCATGCTTTGGCTCAGCCCTCCCGTTGCTTGCAAGAAATTCAGGGATGTGAGGAAATTGAGTACAGAATCGTTCAAGCACCCGGCCATGCGATAGCCATCTCAGTTAGTTGTGCATCACCAGATCCCCGTACTCTGCCTCGTATTCCTCCAGAAGTGCACGGAATTCCCGGTGATTAAATGCCCTGGCCTCGATAAAGTTGATGACTCGCACAACAAGCTGCATCACATTCTTTAGCTCTTGGTTTTTAAGTTTTGACACCAGTGCCTCCTGATGAATTATACAATGAAAGGAGACAAACTTGGGAATGCTGTCTTCCATCAGTCCGATAAGTCCCTTCTCTCCTTCCCTCTCATGCTTGGAGCTCCGTCGGTGCACACCGACACAAGTTTCGACCAGTCGATTTGTTTCTCTGCAAAAAAGTTCATCAGTGCTTGAAAATCGTCCTCCACTCTGGTCTGTCCTAACAGATATAACAGCTCCTCCCGAAATTTGTTCTTTTGAATAAAGCGAACCCACACACACAATTGCGCCATGTCGCTTATATCCACGCTCTCATCAAGTGCAATGCTGTAACATGGTGTCGCTGCAAGATCTGCAATTCGCTGTTCCTGGATATCTTTCCCAATAAACTCGATCCTCCTCATTAATGTCGAATCTGAAAGCTGCAGTGCATGTATTATTATTATTATTATTATTATTATTATGCACGGTACATTATCTCAGCTGAGGTCAAAAAGCATTGTTTAACAATTTCAGCGTCCGTGAAAGCCTTTTTATGCCTAGCTAAAATCCATGCGTTCTCGTAAGTGGCCTTGGTCGATTTCTCGGCAACAGAGACTGATCTCGCCATCACTTTTTGCTGCTCAGTCAGAGTCTGTGTCAACTGTTTACTTTTATTAGTCCTCAGGTTGCTACCTGGCGGGTACAACATGTTGTACTTGGCGTGAAAAGCAAAAAGTGGCATCCAAGGTTAGACCGTTAACAATTGGCACTAGTCTTCTGGCAAATTAGGCAGAGTGGAGTGGATTCGTATTACACAAAGAAAAACTCATCAGTCCATGAATCCTGAAATTTTCGGTGTTCGTCCTGAATTGACCGCACCTTTTTCTTTGCTGGAGCAGCATCGGTGTCTTGGGCTTCTCGGACAAACTGATCTGCATTTCCCCCGTTCTTTCCTCACGGTGCTCTTTCTCCTCGGGTCTGTTTCTAACTCCGTCGCCGTCAGCTAATGAAGAATCACTTTTCTCGTTCTGCTTTTTTTCTAATAATAAATCTGTCCATTTTGAGTGGGGCGGAGGCCGAGACGATATTTGATATAACCTTACAACGTACGGCGTTATGGAATATCTAATTTAGGTTTACGTGCTAAACTTGCAAAACCATTCGCAAATGCAAAGTGTTAGGATTATGCCCTTCTCCGTGGAGTAAAATGCAGGACGATGAAGAACACGCTGACGTCATCTCCTCAGAGAATTTGATGTTTATTACAATGCGCAAGGGAGAGACAGACCCAGCACATTCGGGCAGTGCGCCAAGCAAGTCTCTGCCGATCACGCTGTGTGCTGTCTTGATATGCAGTCCGTGGTCATACACATCAAAAGATTGAGTTAAGTGGCCCGCCGGAGACAAATGGTCTTGTTCCTCCCTGGGAACCCTCACAGCCATTTAGCAAAGGTATGTGACATCCTTGCTGCAGACACTAGAGGTGTTATACTGAGACACACTACAGAGGTGCTAAACACAGCGGCAGGCAACCTACAGGCACAGTAATGGCAGAAACGGAAACACTGTACATTACATATAATATATAAATGGTAGTAAATAAACTGGGAACCTATCAAAAGCTACACACATTGGCTGTACATCCACCCATGACCCCTCAATGTTACGTAGCCTACGTTCTTTGACGTATCTTCAGTATGCTGCCATCTGCTGGATAATTATTTTCAATGTGCTAAAACAGGACATCTGTAGAACCTATACGGAACCTATAGAAGTAAGCTATATTTAGGGGTCCAAGCAGCGAAGCTGGTGGAACCCTATTGTATCTGTTCGGATTATTATTATTATTATTATTATTCTTATTTTTCTCCGCTAAAAGTGTCTGAAGCTCAGCAACCATAAGTCCTAGAGCAACCAAATTTGGCAGGTGGGTTTCTATGGCCCCCCACTACTCAGGCACTACAAATCACCTATGTCGGCCAGATGGTGGCGCTATAACAAAGGGTCATGTTTAAAAGGTCATAACTCCCACACCGTAAGTCAGATCAACACAGAACTTCATCGACTGATGCATCTGAATGTGCTCTACAACTTTTCTATTGGGACCACCTATGTCCGCCATATGGTTTGCCCGCCATTTGGACTTTTTCATTAGGTGGGGTGCGGAAGAGCTGGAGCTCCAAATCTAAGTGCTACGACATCTAGTAAACTTCTTTACGGCAAGCGACATCCACGGCGACGCAAGTAATCCGACACCGTATGGTCTAGTTTTTAGCAGTGATGGGAGGGTCTGAGCGTCGCGGAAGCAATGGAACACAGTGCCAGCCAGAGTGCATGCTAGGCTACCAAGTTTGTTAGTAAAAGCTTTTTGAGAGGATGTATAATTACTTTTCTTGAGCATGGACCCATTTGAAGACAATATCGGGTGAGTTCGTTTAGTCTTATAATAAACACGCTCGTATAGTAAAACAATGACGGTAATACATATAAAGTCCGCTTCGTTCCGTTGCTACCATAACATAACACACTATCTTGTGTCTACAGCTGCAGTTTCTCGCTGCAATTACTAATATTGAATATAAACAAAAGATGCAATTTATACTGTACATTGCCAATGTCTAAATAAATAATACGGTATGGTAAAGCTTTGAAAGGATGAATCATTACTTTTCTTTGGCATGGATCCATTTGAAGACAATATCGGGTGAGTTCGTTTAGTCTTTAAATCCGTCATTATGCCGAGAGAAATCGTACTCTCAATTTAATCTCTAAATTGACTGTAAGCTTAGGGTTGTAACTAGGTAGTTGTTTCGTAGGTGACTTAACTAGTCTTAACTATTGCTTGTATTTTTGCATAGACTGCGTTGTTGCTGTTCTTGTTTGTGTTAGTGTTAATCAGTTTAACCTACAGGGTCCACGTTGAACTATGCAGTTGTTCCCTGCACTTGGAACGGTAGGCTACTGCCCTCTAGGGTTTTCGACACACTCGCTCCTGGTTATGATTATACACTTTGTTGTACATCGCTTTGGATAAGAGCGTCTGCCAAATGCCTGTAATGTAATGTAATGTAATATTCCGTAGCAACAAGATAAACCCGACATTAGCCCTAACATATGCCAATACAGCAGTGAAAACGCTGCTCACTGAATAACGAAATAAACGAGACAAAGTTTTTAAGAATTATACCATGTCATTCTACAGTCAATATTTGGGACTGAACATTGAATAAATATACAATCTTACCATTGGTTTTACGCGTAGAGCTGTCCCTTTTGCGACTGAGTGAGCATTATTGCCTTGGACAATCCGTTTGTGAAATAGACACGCATTTGTGGCTACCTTCAAAAATAGCTGTGCATAATACCACACCTGTTGCTTACGGCTTTGTCGCCCTTTTTAGTACAATTTGGCTTGATTGACAATTCATTTATTCCGTAGGTGAGAGTATAAGCTTTCTAACGATGTGTAACATGTCTGATTTTGCTTTTGGAATAGCGTTTTATCGGTCAGCGTAACCGAAAATTTCTTATATGCCAGTGTCTAAATAATACGGTAGGCTATTCTGCGAGTACTACGCAGGTCGCGAGTTGATATTTCGTCTTTTGTTTAGTTTTTTCTCAATGTCGTCTTTATTATTTGAAATGCGTATTTATGTGTTATTATTCTATCTGTCTCTGAGGCGCTCTGAAATGTGCATTCTCTGCTAAGCTGAGCAATGGATTGGAATATGTGTCTGATGAAGTGT
Organism: Anguilla japonica; assembly: GCA_025169545.1. Classification (NCBI taxonomy): domain Eukaryota; kingdom Metazoa; phylum Chordata; class Actinopteri; order Anguilliformes; family Anguillidae; genus Anguilla; species Anguilla japonica. The sequence continues at coordinate 905,250 of CM045898.1, forward strand.
TGCACCGTATACCGAAACTTCAGCACTTTCTCGGTACTTTAAAAAAAAAAAAAAACGGTTCCGTATTAGAATTTGCCGACGTTTGGTAGTTTTGCGTCAAATGTGAAAGCCAGGGAAATGTGTCTCCCGCATTACTGATTTAGAGGATGAAAAATGTAGTTTGTCAGAATCTTCGCTAGATGGCAGTAGCAACTAAGGTTGCCAAGTGAGGTGACCTGCGCTTGTGCATTCACTTCCCTGATACAGCGCAAGCTTCCACTCAGTTGACTTCAGTAGCAATAGGTGTTCTAATTTGTAAATATTTTATTATAGGAAGATGCTGTATTGTTATTAGAATATGCTGTTTTTAGATCTATTTAAAAGTGAAAGACCTGTTTAAAGATTTAGTTTACAATAGTTAAATTTTTGAAATATATTTAATATATTTTTCTATTGTTTAGTGTTGTAACACGATAGGCCTATGCTTATTAATATGTTGAACAGGCTTCAACTTAAAGGTTGTTAATAAACCAGGTTTTTAATAAACTGTGAATTCGAAAATGAGGTTAACCCTTTTGGACATTAGGTTTCTGATCTATGAAGGTATTTTCAGTATTGTTAGGTACCGAGTATCGAATTAGCATCGTTTAAGTTTCAAGTATCATTTCAGTATTGAGTATCGTGATACTAAACCTGGTATCAGTATCAAAGTCAAAATTTTGGTATCGTGACAACACTAGTGTGACACCTTTTTTAGTTGCGGCGCAGAAACACTGCAGCTGTGCATACACGCCGGGCCATCTAAGTGTTACGACATGCCATCTAAGTGTTACGACATATTAAAGGCCTTTACGCGAAGCGGCCAGGACACATCCATGGCGACGCAACTAAGTCATCCGACAGCGTCTCTTAGCACAAAATTGGCCATAAGTCATCAATATTTTATACAATCATCATGATATTCAGTAGATATGTTGGGTGAAGGCATATGATCATGAGGACAAAGCCATTTTAAAATCGCTCCATAGGGGGCGTGATGGTGCCAGTGCTTGGACCCCTCCCAACGCCGCTTGCGGCTTTAATCTTATTGTTATCAGTGGATCTGAGCCGCAAAAAAAAGAATCACGAGCCGCGTAATGAGTAACACTGATCTAAGTATTCTCTGACATTAAGACCATCAGTCATAGGAGGTAAATGTACCGCTCATCCAGGAATCTTGTGATTCATAGACTTCTGCCCTGAAGGAGCAACTTAACCTGTAAAATCAGCAGATGTAAGTGCCAAAACTCACGATCCCAGGGATCAACCAAATTAAGGCGTATCTGGGTAGTGAGTATGGGTGGGTGATATAGGCATAAAACTATATCACAATATGTCATGGTATTTTTTGCGGTAATGATATAAATGATGATATGAAAATAATACCATTCAACACTATCTTTTGGCCACAAGTCACATCAGCATACAGTCTTGAGAGCCGTGCAAACACAAACATCAATACAAAAAAGTTAAACTTAATCCTGACCATCATCAGATACTAAACTATACCAATTAAGTAGGCTAAAAAATAGAATATTAATTTTATTCATATAAATTAAAATTCCAGTGAAAATGCAAACGACAATACTCGCAGGATTCATAATCTAACCCCAGGAAAAACAAATGGAAATGTAAAAATACTTTCTTCTGTAAAAGTGCAAATAATGTTTAAATAGTGCAAACTCAACAAGTCTTAAACTATGCTGCAAAACATCAAAACAGTGTATAAACACAATAATGATTCAAATCAAGTACAAGTTTGAAATGTAAACACCGATTCTGACTTTAATCATGAACTACATACAACAAATGAAAACGTAAACACTTATACAACCTCTGTTGTACTGTCATGGCACAACAGCAAATCAAAAAGTAACAATCCCAAACATCTCTTCAGTTAGGTTACAAAACTACAAAACAGTGCAAAAACAACCTGATAAATTAACAACAAATTAACAAATAAAATACAAGTTCAATGAAAATGTAAACACTGATATACTCTGTAATTGCAAATAAAATAACTTATGTGGAAATGAGGTTGTGGCTGGAACATGCCACAAATTATGTAGTGCAAGTTATCACACACATACTACTACAGCATGTGATTCAGGAAGAGGTAGCTACCAAAAAGAGAACAGGACATCAAAGCTGAAATTTTTTGGTTAAGAAGACTAGCATATTAACTGTGGCTGGTTTCAGAGCAGACCTTTGGCATGTTACTATATTTCCCCCAGCACTGAATAGCCTCTCTGAGGCTGTACTTGTGGCAGGGATACACAAGTACTTTTTTGCCAAACCACTGATCTGAGGAAAATTCACCTTGTGTAGCTTCCACCATGCGAGGGGATCGCTCTCGCCATCTGCCAGTGAACAAAGCAAATAGCTGTTTAATTCAGCCTCAATTTTCTCTGTGTCAGAAAGGCTGGTCAGCTCAGCAGCTGGTTTCTTGAAAAAGCTTCCAAGACTCTTCCTCTGCCTCTTAGATGCACTTTGGGCTTGTCCTGTAGATCCAGGTGATTTTTCAGGGGCAGCAGTGTCACTTGGCATGACAGAAAGGGATTCCACCTCTCTGACTACTCTGGCTTTGATGACCAGGATCTCTTCTTGACTCATGTGCTGAGTGTGGAAGCATGGATCAAGCATTGTTGCCATGTTGATCAGTTTCTCAATCTCTGGCTCCTTGTACTTGGTGTTCAAGTAGTCCAGTATTGAACTGTTAATTGTCTTGGTGAGATCTGTGTCTTCATCTTTCCCCTGTAGCAGCTCACTGTTGAATAGCTGAAGAACAGTCTTCAAGCATGACACAGTGACATAATTTTCAGCAGAGAGAGCATCTGTGAAATCAAGGAGAGGCCCTAGTGCCTTACTCACAGAATCAATGTCCTGCCATGTAGGCACCAGATGCCTGGTTGACCTATCAGCAGCTAAGACTTGTGTGAGGGCCTGTTGTTGTTCAAGCAGTCGCTGAATCATCTTTTGCCTTGATCCCCATCGTGCTGGAGATTCCGTCACCAGTTTATGCTGAGGGCGGCCAATTTCTTCTTGAGCATCGTTGAGTGCCCGCTGCCTTTTCCAGCTGTGTGAGAATGCACTGACGACCTCACACAGCTTTGTCAATCCCTCATGCTTCTCTCTGCAATAAAACAATGAATGAGAGTCCAGTTAAATATTAATTTCATCATTTCATCGTAATCTTAAATACACACAATACATACATATATAATTACCTCTTATGTCTGTATGTTTTAATATCTTTTTTTGTAATGTATTACTTTTCGAGAAGTATAGTTATATGACTGTGGGCAACAAAGGAAGTTGTCTCTGAAGAACATTAAAGATTAAGCCCATGCATGCTCAACGTGCATTGGTTTTGGTTTCTTCCAAAAGTTGCTGGATGAAATCGGTTCGCAACAGCAGGTACGCACGCACACAGCACTCTGTTGCGCATCAATGCTGGAGGAATTGGTTAGTAGAGCATCAATCCCTTTTTCAAACGTGTGAAAATGAAATGCAATTAGTTATAGACACTTAATTGCATTTGAGAAATATAGGCATAGTTTGCTTTGCAAGATAGTTGGCTAGTACCAGCTAAAGCTAAAATTCCCTTTTTTACATGAGGCTGCAGCCATCGTGGAACAAGCCAGTTTGTGACATCATTGGCATTAGTCTCAGCTGCTCAGTTCCTATTGGTAGATGGCTGACTTTCAGTGAGCTCAGCGATGAATCAGGAGGAAAGAAAGAAAACAAAAAATGCATGCACCTCTGGACGCTTGGCACCTCCCCCTATTCGTGTCTGTACTTCCCGCTCCCGTCAGCTGTCTGTCCTGGCCCCTCGCTGGTGGAATGACCTCCCTGTGGCGGTCAGAACAGCAGAGAGCCTAACTACCTTCAAACGCAGACTAAAGACTCATCTCTTCAGGCTGCACCTCCCCCCCCCCTCCCTAGCCTATAGTTTAGCTCAATGTACCTAGTTAGGCTAATACGAGCACGTTAGTTTTTTATTTGGCAGGTTTGTTTGTCTGGTTCTGATTAGGAAAATGTGATTTCAGCGCTAGTTTGTACTTGGCAGGACTGTTTGTTTGCTGAACAGGTTACTCTACAGGGTTGGAGTCCTGATCTGTGGTCACTTCTGGCACTACGATCTACTTCGCTCTTGTGTGTTCTTCTGCACCTCTGCACCTGGAACTATTGCACTTGTTGTACGTCGCTCTGGATAAGAGCGTCTGCTAAATGCCTATAATGTAATGTAATGTAATGTAATGCATAGAGAGTCCTTTTGTATTGCCCCAGGGTGCTCAAATGAGTATTACTACACAATACCTATTCATTTTCATGAACTGCCTCTGACAAGACTGCAACCACTGAGCTGCTGGCTGCTCAGAAATGGTCCACCTGTGGGACAGGGCGAAATGAGCAATTAACTTATCTACAGTATGTCAGATATCAAGTGTTTAGATTATGGCCTCAGAGAGAGAAACAGTGAACTGGATACAATATTGGCTTGAAGAATGCTGCCTACCTTCCCCTCCATGAACATTAAAGGAAACGTCCTTTACGCCACTCTGATACCCTTATCTAGGCAGGCGATCTATGGGTCCCACCTCCTGCAGAGTTTGTCTCAGGAGAGACACACCAGAAGACAAAGCTATTTACAAGGCTGGAGGCCCAGTGTAGCTACAGAATGAACAAAGATCCGGTTCTGTTTGATCTTAAGTTTAAATGCAATCTGTGACATTTTATTGAAATCATTGACTGAAAACTTTTATGTTAGAAGCACAAATAAAGGTCTATGCTTTTTATTGGTATTCAGTAACTTAACTGAATTACTTCCTAATATATTCATGTTTTGTCTTATTAGAAAGGGACTAAATTCCTGAATATTTTGGTAAAAGTATGGTTCTTAGCCATGCTTTCAACAACATAAGGTCACTTTAATTAATAAGTACATTGTCAGCTTTTAGATAGGCCAGTCCTTGTCAGAAATGAGTCTGCCTCCCTTTCTACATCTGAACGTGGCATTTCCCAATCAGGGCAAACATGCTCAAGCCATGCTGCGTTAAGTGTTTATGATGGCCTCAGGAAAAAGTTGTGTTGTGTTGCAGTTGGTCTTTATTTTGGTGGTGGTTTCTTGGTTGTGCGTTTTAGTTCATTTCCTTTGTTCCCGTGGCACTGGAAGAGGGGAATACTTTGATAAGGTCTGGCTCTTCAGTCTTTCTTTTCTGGTAATCTAAATTTGATGTCTTCTCTTTTGTTTTGTAACTTAGAAGTAGACCTGATACAGAGTTTGTTTTGGTTTGTCAGTTGATTCCACCAGGTTACTGTCGACTGACCTATCAATGATTAAATTCATAATTGTCATTTTCAATAATACTTGTTAAATTAAATCACATAAAATATATTTTATATGTAGGTTAAGTGAGGGGTTTTAGCATGCAATACCACTTGTGTTCAGTATTCAGAGTGCTGAACATTTTAACAAGGGCATTGACCGAAGCACTGGATTCAGAAATATTTTTATTTAATTGTTGCCTGCCCGACAGTGACTCCTGGAGTTTTAAATACACTGCTGTCTGAGCTTTAATCTCAATATAAACTGCCGCTGGGTCCGTACAGCCTGCTCACTGCTTATTCCTGTATTTTAATGTATAAACACAATGTGCAGATGTTCCCCTGTCATACAGTACTGCACTGTTGTCCTACTCTCCCTGGGAGTATCGGGGTTCCCCCACTCCCTGCCCACTGATCTCTTAGCAGTGTGCAGCACCAGGGGGTCCTGAGACGGCCTCAGCACAGGGCCTCAGCTGATCCCTTAGCAGTGTGCCCATAGTGATGGATGACAATGGGATTTTACATTTGTGCAATCTCATATTTGTACCCCAGTGAAACAAGAAATGGTGAAAGGCAGCAATACAGTTCCGGGGGACTGAGAAATTTTTTTTAGTAAAATTTCTTTAGATGCCACTTTGTTTGGTTTTATTTTAAATATTCATTAGGGGTGCTAATAATTTTGACCCCAATGTTTTTGAGAAAAATACTATTTTCGTAGTTTTTTTGTTGTCAGGAAGTAGTGGGGGGTTAGGACCCAAACGCAGAGTGAATGGAAAAAACTCAAAACGGTAAGAAACAAAGACTTTACTTAACAAGAAACAGAACAAACAAATCCAGAACAAAAGGGAACAAAAGCCTCGCAGGGCAACTCCTAAAAAAACAAAGTAAATTTTCAAAACTCAGGAAACCAAGAAAATCCAAAAATCCAAAAGCACGTAAAAATGGAACGTGGGAAAAAACACAGGAAGCTACTCTCAGGAGGAAACACGCGGGGCAGAAACAGAGGCACACACAAACCAACAAGGATCCAGCACCTGAGTCAGGGAGAAGGGAACTTAAATAGACATGACACTGACGAGACACAGGAGAGCACAATGAACAATCAGGCCACAGAGAGGGAAGGGAAAACGAGACAACCCAAAAACAATAATGGAATAATTGAAAACAATAATACAATTAAACGGGGTAAAAGAACAGAACTAAAAACTGAAGTGCCACCACCTGGCGGTCCAAACAGGGAAACAGACAAACCACAGAACATGACATTTATAAGAATTATGTTTAATTGAAGTGAAAGTAAGCAGTTTCTACAAATGTTTGAGTAGAAAATTAAAATCATTATGTTAAAATATTTCTTTTATACATTTATGCTCATTTTAATGAAGAGTGCCAATAATTCTTCTTTACTTGAATATATTAACTCTTCTTTGTAGACTGAACAGCTGTGACCTCACAGAGAAGTCCTGTGATAGTGTGGCCTCAGCTCTCCAGTCATCAAACTCACCCCTGAGAGATCTGGACCTCAGCTGCAATAACCTGGGAGATTCAGGAGTGGAGCTGCTCTGTGCTGGACTGAGGAGTCCAAACTGTCAACTACGGAGACTGGGGTGAGTAGTGCTGTGTACTGTGTGACATTAATTAAATAGAATTACTGATAATGGAAATGTAAGGGTTTGAATTTTGTCACAGGGAAGACTAATTTCCTGACTCTATTCATTTTCAGAGCCTGTAACCTAAATGTTTGTGTGAATGTGTGTTTATATATAAAAATATTGACTGGGGTGTGCTATGAAGTGATGGGTAGCGTGAACCTGTATCCTGGAGAGAGAGACTAGCTACTTGCATTTGAGAGCCAGGCATTCATCTAAGTGTTCTCTGACATTAAGATCTTCACTCCTGGGAGGTAAATACCCCGCTCATCCAGGAATCTAAAACCATCAACTATCCCTGGGATTAACCTAATTGGGATTGGGATGGCAGGTATGCCATCCCGCCAAGTTACGCCTTGGCGGGGCCATGCCCCATACCTATACAGCACCGAGAGTTTGGCACTTTTCAGGGTTCCCCACAGAAATAACCACAACAGCCACAGACACTCAGCCCTTAAAAACATTAAATTCTGTACATTCTGACCCCATTTCAACAGACAGATTTCATAAACAACTTCACATGTCCACACAATAAAGCCCCAAACTAAGGAGATTTTGCGTTTTCTCCTTCTTCTTCTTCTCTTTCTTCTTCTTCTTCTTCTTCTTCTTCTTCTTCTCATTCTTATTTTTCCTGCCGCCTATCCCACTAACAACATGTCTCCCCATTGGACATTTTACCGACATCAGCCAAATCCTCATCCCCACGACCCAATCAAAAACTCGCATACACACGCAAAATACCCATACCTTTGTACTCTGAAACATTTCCAGTTTGAATAACTAATCTGCCTGTGGCCTAGTGGGTAAGGTCCCAGTCTTGGGAACATGGGGTCGTCGGTTCAAGCCCAGCAAGGGACACGTTTCTTTAACCTGCTTTTACCCTCACTAATAATTGTCTACTACTTCTCAATTATTGCTTTTGCACCATATCTACCCACCGTTCACCGAACGTTTACACTGCATTATGACGTACCGTCTGCACGTTCAGTTATTAACCGGCTACAATATTGCAAAGCCATATGGATTCAACGGGAGCTCTTCTGTGCTTACTGACCTGTGTTCTTCTTTAAAACCACGGACAGGTTTGGTAATGATATTTCACGTATTGCATAGCTATGTCATAGTGCTGCACTAACAAAGTCACAGACTGGTAACCCTCCGGTTGAAGGATTGAATCCCGCATCGCCCTCAGGCAGATAATTTCCTCTTTTACACTAACGTTTTCTTACGCTTTTATATTTGCCTTACCAAAACTCACTCACGGCCACCCATATGCATTTCATGACCGCAAATGTATTCATTTTATTAAAAAGTTACACATTTCTACTAACTACATTTCTTCACTTGGCTACTTTACAAAACCTTCTTTTCAGCAAACGCCATGTTTCTACATTCATGTTTCCTCGCCCTGTTCTCTATCTAGCCACATACAAACAATTACTACGTATGTACGTTCTGCAACTCCCCATTAAAACATTACATTTAAAATCATGACTCACTCATAAGTATAACTACTAGTACTGAACATGACAAAAGCATATCAGTGCAATACATTTCACACGTTACTTAACCCTCCGCTTTAACGATCAATCCTGTATACAGACTGTTATATATACCGTTTGGTAAGGAAACAAAGCTCGCTCACGGTCACTTTATTTACTTCGCACTATAGTCTGTGATCATGTCAACCTTCACCTACATGCCCATTCTGCTAAAAACATTGTTTCAACTACGCAATTTCATAATTTCTGCTAATTTATCTCACACTGTTGTTATTTTCTCATATGCAAAGCCTGCTGGGACATATGCGTCTGCTCCTATTCTCCACGATCAACTTTTCCGGTTCTAGCTTAGCAGAACAGCGAAGAGGATTCCTACCTGCAGATAAGCCTATCAAAATGCCTTATAAACCTTACAAACACTAAAAGTGCATCTCCACGAAATTACAGACAATGGAGCAGGACAGAAGGGTATACAAGTTGCGACCTAGGGAGCTCTAATTCTACGGGCTTGCTGATTCTTTTGTCAATTAAGGCTCGTTGGATGGATGGATCCGTGAGTACATACACTAGCCATATTTCACCTGCGGTTCTGATGCGTTTACATTTACGCCACCGCACCCTTTGTCACAGCCACTGTTTTACATATATAGCACACCGAAACTGCTAAACGGTACACGCTCATCTGACTGTACAAATTCACACAAGGATAGCCATAATCCACAACCGTTTCTTACAGGGTCACTTCGCATTTCTCACTCTCATAATAAAACGCTTTGCAAAAAGAAATGATATCTCATAAAAAACACGTTTTCAACGTACAAAAATGCCAAGTTACTCAAAAGTATTGATATAAAAATGATGCCAAGTTACGGTACTACAAACAATATAGGCTATCTTGCCTCACCGAAATTAAATAAGATGTATTCCAAAGCAATGCTACCCAATATTTCCTCAGTTCTTTCAAGTCACTTGGCCCTGTGTTTTGTAATCTTACCATTTTACAATGTCATACAAACATTGTGTAAGATCAAAAAGTCAAATATTTCGAATTTCCTCATGGAACACATTGAAATTCATGTACAAAACTGCTGCTGAGTAACTACAGGAAGCATATTTCTCCAGAAAACATCTTTATACTTGCTTCTGAACTGAATTTGAGTACATGTACAAGTTATTGTATATTTGCTACATACAATAAATACTGCATGTAAAATACATATTGTACATATATACATAGAGAACTTCTTTATCCCCAAGGGAACATTTCCCTCGCAGCATGTTACATTCACATTTACGAACACACACTTATACCAAGACACATACTATCATTCACGCAACAGAAAGGCTGGGCAGCGAAATACATACATACCAATACAAATTGGACATATACATGCCTATTCAATCATTCTTGACTGTGAGAGAACCATCCACACATATGTTTGGCCTGTCCATGTAGTGCATGCTTATACACACAGGGCCAAGTGACTTGAAAGAACTGAGGAAATATTGGGTAGCATTGCTTTGGAATACATCTTATTTAATTTCGGTGAGGCAAGATAGCCTATATTGTTTGTAGTACCGTAACTTGGCGTCATTTTAATATCAATACTTTTGAGTAACTTGGCATTTTTGTACGTTGAAAATGTGTTTTTTATGAGATATTATTTACCAGACATGGCAAGATGGACTGGACACTATGCTGTGAGAGAGGAAAGGACATGCACCTGAAGAGATTGTAAGATAAAGAAACGGAACACAAAGAAATTGTGATGCATACCAAAATGCTTTTTATGAAAGGACTTTGGATAATGAAGTAAATTGTTTGAGCTTCCCTTAAATGCTATCCAGAGAGCATCTCCCACAATCCACACTAGTTTACATTTGACAAAATAAAGTCTAACCTGAACAAGACTCTAGTACCTACCACCATCCCCAGGAGACCCCCCCCCCACCCTACAGGGACAGGAGTGCTGCATGGTAATTATACTGACAGTAAATAAGGGGCATTGTACTACTGGTGTGCCCTAATGATTGAATATATCATTCCTGTATGTGTTGCATGTCCTCCTGCAAGGGTTGACAGTGATGGTGCTTCTAAGGACTGTTTTATACTTCTGTGTAGTCTGCATAGTTTGCATGATTTGCATTGTGTGCTACATTTGCAAATCATTTATATGGCATGTTGTACAGGTACAGGTTGTGATTTTCCACCCACTTAGATACCTTCAATTCCATATCTTTCATATCCTTTAATAAACTTTTATCACATCCATACTGTATGCTATGGGAATGAGGCACAGACGAGGCAGACAGTGCTGGCAACATGCCCATAAAGGGCTTTTATTGTGACAGCAGTATCAGAATGAATGAAGACATTGGAAAAGTGAAACACAATACAAGATCAGGCTACTGAAATGTTGGGTGAAGCAAAAGTGCTAGGGAAGTGCAGGTGGGTCCAAAATTCAGGTCTGAGTATGGAGTGGAGGTGCTGAAACTCAGCCCTGTCCCTCCGGCATTGTCCAGGACTGAGTGTGGAGTGGAGGTGCTGAAACTCAGCCCTGTCCCTCCGGCGCTGTCCAGGTCTGAGTGCGGAGTGGAGGTGCTGAAACTCAGCCCTGTCCCTCCGGCGCTGTCCAGGTCTGCGTGTGGAGTGGAGGTGCTGAAACTCAGCCCTGTCCCTCCGGCGCTGTCCAGGTCTGAGTGCAGAGTGGAGGTGCTGAAACTCAGCCCTGTCCTTCCGGCGCTGTCCAGGTCTGAGTGTGGAGTGGAGGTGCTGAAACTCAGCCCTGTCCCTCTGGCGATGTCCAGGTCTGAGTGGGGAGTGGAGGTGCTGAAACTCAGCCCTGTCCCTCTGGCGCTGTCCATGGTGAAGCAGGCTGGCCGGTGAGACACAGGTGAAGTGGAGCAGAGTGGTGGCTGATGGCAGGGAAGTGCGGGGCTCCAGAGGCCCTCACCACAATACATAAATATGAGCATGTGCATTACTTCCTGTTACAGTGAATCTGCCTTTAGCTGTGTGTTAGTTTGCAGTGATGTGGGAAGTTTGTCACGGAAAACCAAAAGGAAATAATCAAAGTCACTGTCCACTCTGAAAAATGTGTGTTGCCTTTTACATCTTTACTTTTGGTGGTGGCCAAACATCCTACAGCACTGAAAACTAACTCGCTCTCCACTCTGGAAGACGGCAGCTGCACGTCTAGTATGGGATGGGAGGGTTAAGCCCAGAGAAAAGATCATAAAAAGGTAGATGAGACCTTTGCCCCAATTCAGAGAACTTACAGTATAAGAAAAAGGGATATTTGGGTCAGAATTACATCTGTAGAACAGTCAGAGTTCAGTCCAGCAGGATGTTTAATTTTCAGGTCCAAAATACTGCAGTTGGAGAGTGTAGCACAGACATCTTACTCAGAGCATCATCAACTTTAAAATCCTTCATTTCACTCTTCATCACTGAACACTGTCATTGGCACATTTCTTATATTATATACATGCTTCATGTATACCTAATATAATAATACTATAATATGTTAACTCTTTGCAGACTGACCAACTGTAAACTCACAGAGAAGTGCTGTAATGTTGTGGCCTCAGCTCTCCAGTTATCAAACTCACCCCTGAGAGATCTGGACCTCAGCTGCAATAACCTGGGAGATTCAGGAGTGAAGCTGCTCTGTGCTGGACTGAGGAGTCCAAACTGTATACTACAGAGACTGGGGTGAGTAGTGATGTGTATTGTGTGATCTTAACTAAATAGTATTTGTGATTATGGTTCTATTCAGTGAAATGTTAAAAAGCTCTTTCTCTCTCAGTTTACTCCTCTGTCCACCAGCATTCTTTCTTTGCCCATATATACCTTACTCCTCTATCACAACAAGCAAATGAAAGCAGGATAAAACCTTATGAGGATTGCTAGGTTTGTGGTTCCTGAGCAGAATGTAAGGTTTCAGTGGAGTCTGTAGTATCAGGTCACAGGTGATGACTGGATGCTGAATGTCTGATTGACATGGTAAAAGATTGACCGCCTGTATAGTAAAATGTTTCAGGTCTGTCACACATTGCAGTCTACATCCATCTCCATTATTCACTACCTGCTATGAACTCTAATGAAATCCATACATTTACCCCACTCTCTTTCACACACTGACATTTTGATGAAGGTGAGTTTTACTCCTTCATCACACACCTGTGTGTGCTGCAGGATTGTGGTGTTTCTGAAACGATTGTGAATAAAATGGTATTTTATTCTGTTGGTAAAGCCGGGCATTAACTCACCGGCACGGTATGTGTGTACATCTTGGTGGGAGAGTGTCCATCTGAACAACATGTGAGCTGCTGTTTAGATGCAGTGTTATTGGGATGTCAGGTATGCCATCCCGCCAAGTTGCGCCTTGGCGGGGGCATGCCCCATACCTATACAGCACCGAGAGTTTGGCACTTTTCAGGGTTCCCCACTGAAATAACCACAACAGCCACAGACACTCAGCCCTTAAAAACATTAAATTCTGTACATTCTGACCCAATTTCAACAGACAGATTTCATAAACAACTTCACATGTCCACACAATAAAGCCCCAAACTAAGGGGATTTTGCGTTTTCTCCTTCTTCTTCTTCTTCTTCTCTTTCTTCTTCTTCTTCTTCTCATTCTTATTTTTCCTGCCGCCTATCCCACTAACAACATGTCTCCCCATTGGACATTTTACCGACATTGGCCAAATCCTCATCCTCACGACCCAATCAAAAACTCGCATACACACGCAAAATACCCATACCTTTGTACTCTGAAACATTTCCAGTTTGAATAGCTAATCTGCCTGTGGCCTAGTGGGTAAGGTCCCAGTCTTGGGAACATTGGGTCGTAGGTTCAAGCCCAGCGAGGGACACGTTTCTTTAACCTGCTTTTACCCTCACTAATAATTGTCTATTACTTCTCGATTATTGCTTTTGCACCATATCTACCCGCCGGTACAAAACTGCTGCTGAGTAACTACAGGAAGCATATTTCTCCAGAAAACATTTTTATACTTGCTTCTGAACTGAATTTGAGTACATGTACAAGTTATTGTATATTTGCTACATACAATAAATACTGCATGTAAAAAAACATATTGTACATATATACATAGAGAACTTCTTTATCCCCATGGGGACATTTCCCTCGCAGCATGTTACATTCACATTTACGAACACACACTTATACCAAGACACATACTATCATTCACGCAACAGAAAGGCTGGGCAGCGAAATACATACATACCAATACAAATTGGACATATACACGCCTATTCAATCAATCTTGACTGTGAGAAAGCCATTCACACATATGTTTGGCCTGTCCATGTAGTGCATGCTTATACACACAGGGCCAAGTGACTTGAAAGAACTGAGGAAATATTGGGTAGCATTGCTTTGGAATACATCTTATTTAATTTCGGTGAGGCAAGATAGCCTATATTGTTTGTAGTACCGTAACTTGGCGTCATTTTTTGATATCAATACTTTTGAGTAACGTGGCATTTTTGTACGTTGAAAACGTGTTTTTTATGAGATGTCGTTTAGTTTAGTTACTCTTCTGTGGTTCCAGTCCCAAGTAATAGTCTGGATATTATACCACTGTAAGCAGACATGTTGTGTGGAATAGCCTGATTCAAAGATCAATGTTCTGGCTCTAGTTCCTATCATCTAAAGGATAACATCATTTACAGGAGTATTTCTTAGAAAAGTATTCCAATTCTTTCAAGTGTCCCGACTTATTACATTTTTTGTGCAGTTTATATTACTCCACAAGGTTTACCGAACATGTTGATAAGGGGTTTTAAAAGAAAAACATGACTTAATATATCAGGCTTTCATTATCATTATTATCATCATTGTTACAATAATAATTAAATTCAACTCAATAATTAGCCTGTTATATTTGCAAACGTGTGCGCAAATAAAATGTATGGATGGATTATAGGGCAAGGACACACAGAAAATAGGTGCAATGTGTGGAATTTTCAAAAGACACCACGTTTTAAAATATCTAGTGTCTACCAGCAGTAAAGGTTAGTGGCAATAATCAGTTGTGGTGTTCTCATACAGCCACTAGATGGCGATGCAGTGTAATTCCAGTTGATGCCGTAGTTCAGTGGTACTCACTAATTTTTTTAGGAGAGCCACTTATGAGTAAGACCATTACTCCAAGAGCCACAGAGATTGCAGATATAACTCATATGTTTTTTTAAATCATCACTCTCAAGATATTTACCATCTTTGTGTATGTTTAAAAAAATACAGTACCATGCTTTCCATCCTTACATCTCTTTTTATTCTCAATTCATAATTATGTTGCATTATTAAAAGATATAATACTTTGTGTGAGTGTGTAAGGCTGGGAGTGGAACTCATCTTATGTATGTATGTACATATGCAATTATACATAAGCATTATCAACATGAAATAAAAAAAGTTCACAAAAATGTATATATTGGCCTACTAATAGAGATGAAAAACTTCTTTTTCTCTGTTATATTTGAATCAATATGCTGAGGCTCTCATGTATTTTAGCTGTCCCTTGACTTTCTCCATGCAAAACTTGTAGTTAGTGGTTGCCATCCTAGTCAAACAATCAAGATGCACATACTTCTATCATTTAAGCCTACTTCTATCTTTTCTTTTGACAATGCTCATTATAGAAAATGTTGCCTCACGTGAGTAAGTGCTCACAATAAAGCTCATTACCTTCTGCACACAGAGCTTTAAATGTGGATAATCTGAGGCTGGGACCATGCTCCAGAAGTGAGCAACGCCTGATCTGAGCTCAGTTTTCAGTACAAAGGAGACCAACATCGTTGACCTGCAGCTCAAGAATCTCACTCTGTATTACAGCAAAGTCTGGACAAACGTTTTTCAGAGCAGGTGTAAGGCTTGACAATGGCACATTAAAAGGGTTCTCAATGAAATTGAAAAGCTCCCTATACCCCACAACATCTTGAAATCTCCTTTCAAATTAATTTCTTATTTCCTCCCATATGCCTACAAATTCATCATAGTCAAAATGTTGCAGTAGATCAGGGTTAGCAGTTGTGCAGGCTCTTAGATTGGGAAAGTTAAGACATTCTCTGTCGAGTATGAAGAGAGTGGTGATCTTGTGCTGGAAAGCAGTGACTGCTCTTAGCATGTTACCTGGGTGCTTCCCTTTTCCTTGGAGTTGGAGGTTAAGGGAATTCAGCTGGGATGTGATGTCAGTGAGGAGTGTCAGCTGTGATATCCAGTGTGGGTCCTCATGCTTTGGCTCAGCCCTCCCGTTGCTTGCAAGAAATTCAGGGATGTGAGGAAATTGAGTACAGAATCGTTCAAGCACCCGGCCATGCGATAGCCATCTCAGTTAGTTTGTGCATCACCAGATCCCCGTACTCTGCCTCGTATTCCTCCAGAAGTGCACGGAATTCCCGGTGATTAAATGCCCTGGCCTCGATAAAGTTGATGACTCGCACAACAAGCTGCATCACATTCTTTAGCTCTTGGTTTTTAAGTTTTGACACCAGTGCCTCCTGATGAATTATACAATGAAAGGAGACAAACTTGGGAATGCTGTCTTCCATCAGTCCGATAAGTCCCTTCTCTCCTTCCCTCTCATGCTTGGAGCTCCGTCGGTGCACACCGACACAAGTTTCGACCAGTCGATTTGTTTCTCTGCAAAAAAGTTCATCAGTGCTTGAAAATCGTCCTCCACTCTGGTCTGTCCTAACAGATATAACAGCTCCTCCCGAAATTTGTTCTTTTGAATAAAGCGAACCCACACACACAATTGCGCCATGTCGCTTATATCCACGCTCTCATCAAGTGCAATGCTGTAACATGGTGTCGCTGCAAGATCTGCAATTCGCTGTTCCTGGATATCTTTCCCAATAAACTCGATCCTCCTCATTAATGTCGAATCTGAAAGCTGCAGTGCATGTATTATTATTATTATTATTATTATTATTATTATGCACGGTACATTATCTCAGCTGAGGTCAAAAAGCATTGTTTAACAATTTCAGCGTCCGTGAAAGCCTTTTTATGCCTAGCTAAAATCCATGCGTTCTCGTAAGTGGCCTTGGTCGATTTCTCGGCAACAGAGACTGATCTCGCCATCACTTTTTGCTGCTCAGTCAGAGTCTGTGTCAACTGTTTACTTTTATTAGTCCTCAGGTTGCTACCTGGCGGGTACAACATGTTGTACTTGGCGTGAAAAGCAAAAAGTGGCATCCAAGGTTAGACCGTTAACAATTGGCACTAGTCTTCTGGCAAATTAGGCAGAGTGGAGTGGATTCGTATTACACAAAGAAAAACTCATCAGTCCATGAATCCTGAAATTTTCGGTGTTCGTCCTGAATTGACCGCACCTTTTTCTTTGCTGGAGCAGCATCGGTGTCTTGGGCTTCTCGGACAAACTGATCTGCATTTCCCCCGTTCTTTCCTCACGGTGCTCTTTCTCCTCGGGTCTGTTTCTAACTCCGTCGCCGTCAGCTAATGAAGAATCACTTTTCTCGTTCTGCTTTTTTTCTAATAATAAATCTGTCCATTTTGAGTGGGGCGGAGGCCGAGACGATATTTGATATAACCTTACAACGTACGGCGTTATGGAATATCTAATTTAGGTTTACGTGCTAAACTTGCAAAACCATTCGCAAATGCAAAGTGTTAGGATTATGCCCTTCTCCGTGGAGTAAAATGCAGGACGATGAAGAACACGCTGACGTCATCTCCTCAGAGAATTTGATGTTTATTACAATGCGCAAGGGAGAGACAGACCCAGCACATTCGGGCAGTGCGCCAAGCAAGTCTCTGCCGATCACGCTGTGTGCTGTCTTGATATGCAGTCCGTGGTCATACACATCAAAAGATTGAGTTAAGTGGCCCGCCGGAGACAAATGGTCTTGTTCCTCCCTGGGAACCCTCACAGCCATTTAGCAAAGGTATGTGACATCCTTGCTGCAGACACTAGAGGTGTTATACTGAGACACACTACAGAGGTGCTAAACACAGCGGCAGGCAACCTACAGGCACAGTAATGGCAGAAACGGAAACACTGTACATTACATATAATATATAAATGGTAGTAAATAAACTGGGAACCTATCAAAAGCTACACACATTGGCTGTACATCCACCCATGACCCCTCAATGTTACGTAGCCTACGTTCTTTGACGTATCTTCAGTATGCTGCCATCTGCTGGATAATTATTTTCAATGTGCTAAAACAGGACATCTGTAGAACCTATACGGAACCTATAGAAGTAAGCTATATTTAGGGGTCCAAGCAGCGAAGCTGGTGGAACCCTATTGTATCTGTTCGGATTATTATTATTATTATTATTATTCTTATTTTTCTCCGCTAAAAGTGTCTGAAGCTCAGCAACCATAAGTCCTAGAGCAACCAAATTTGGCAGGTGGGTTTCTATGGCCCCCCACTACTCAGGCACTACAAATCACCTATGTCGGCCAGATGGTGGCGCTATAACAAAGGGTCATGTTTAAAAGGTCATAACTCCCACACCGTAAGTCAGATCAACACAGAACTTCATCGACTGATGCATCTGAATGTGCTCTACAACTTTTCTATTGGGACCACCTATGTCCGCCATATGGTTTTTTGCCCGCCATTTGGACTTTTTTCATTAGGTGGGGTGCGGAAGAGCTGGAGCTCCAAATCTAAGTGCTACGACATCTAGTAAACTTCTTTACGGCAAGCGACATCCACGGCGACGCAAGTAATCCGACACCGTATGGTCTAGTTTTTAGCAGTGATGGGAGGGTCTGAGCGTCGCGGAAGCAATGGAACACAGTGCCAGCCAGAGTGCATGCTAGGCTACCAAGTTTGTTAGTAAAAGCTTTTTGAGAGGATGTATAATTACTTTTCTTGAGCATGGACCCATTTGAAGACAATATCGGGTGAGTTCGTTTAGTCTTATAATAAACACGCTCGTATAGTAAAACAATGACGGTAATACATATAAAGTCCGCTTCGTTCCATTGCTACCATAACATAACACACTATCTTGTGTCTACAGCTGCAGTTTCTCGCTGCAATTACTAATATTGAATATAAACAAAAGATGCAATTTATACTGTACATTGCCAATGTCTAAATAAATAATACGGTATGGTAAAGCTTTGAAAGGATGAATCATTACTTTTCTTTGGCATGGATCCATTTGAAGACAATATCGGGTGAGTTCGTTTAGTCTTTAAATCCGTCATTATGCCGAGAGAAATCGTACTCTCAATTTAATCTCTAAATTGACTGTAAGCTTAGGGTTGTAACTAGGTAGTTGTTTCGTAGGTGACTTAACTAGTCTTAACTATTGCTTGTATTTTTGCATAGACTGCGTTGTTGCTGTTCTTGTTTGTGTTAGTGTTAATCAGTTTAACCTACAGGGTCCACGTTGAACTATGCAGTTGTTCCCTGCACTTGGAACGGTAGGCTACTGCCCTCTAGGGTTTTCGACACACTCGCTCCTGGTTATGATTATACACTTTGTTGTACATCGCTTTGGATAAGAGCGTCTGCCAAATGCCTGTAATGTAATGTAATGTAATATTCCGTAGCAACAAGATAAACCCGACATTAGCCCTAACATATGCCAATACAGCAGTGAAAACGCTGCTCACTGAATAACGAAATAAACGAGACAAAGTTTTTAAGAATTATACCATGTCATTCTACAGTCAATATTTGGGACGAACATTGAATAAATATACAATCTTACCATTGGTTTTACGCGTAGAGCTGTCCCTTTTGCGACTGCGTGAGCATTATTGCCTTGGACAATCCGTTTGTGAAATAGACACGCATTTGTGGCTACCTTCAAAAATAGATGTGCATAATACCACACCTGTTGCTTACGGCTTTGTCGCCCTTTTTAGTACAATTTGGCTTGATTGACAATTCATTTATTCCGTAGGTGAGAGTATAAGCTTTCTAACGATGTGTAACATGTCTGATTTTGCTTTTGGAATAGCGTTTTATCGGTCAGCGTAACCGAAAATTTCTTATATGCCAGTGTCTAAATAATACGGTAGGCTATTCTGCGAGTACTACGCAGGTCGCGAGTTGATATTTCGTCTTTTGTTTAGTTTTTTTCTCAATGTCGTCTTTATTATTTGAAATGCGTATTTATGTGTTATTATTCTATCTGTCTCTGAGGCGCTCTGAAATGTGCATTCTCTGCTAAGCTGAGCAATGAGTTGGAATATGTGTCTGATGAAGTGTTGCACCGTATACCGAAACTTCAGCACTTTCTCGGTCTTTAAAAAAAAAAAAAAAACGGTTCCGTATAGAATTTGCCGACGTTTGGTAGTTTTGCGTCAAATGTGAAAGCCAGGGAAATGTGTCTCCCGCATTACTGATTTAGAGGATGAAAAATGTAGTTTGTCAGAATCTTCGCTAGATGGCAGTAGCAACTAAGGTTGCCAAGTGAGGTGACCTGCGCTTGTGCATTCACTTCCCTGATACAGCGCAAGCTTCCACTCAGTTGACTTCAGTAGCAATAGGTGTTCTAATTTGTAAATTTTTATTATAGGAAGATGCTGTATTGTTATTAGAATATGCTGTTTTTAGATCTATTTAAAAGTGAAAGACCTGTTTAAAGATTTAGTTTACAATAGTTAAATTTTTGAAATATATTTAATATATTTTTCTATTGTTTAGTGTTGTAACATGATAGGCCTATGCTTATTAATATGTTGAACAGGCTTCAACTTAAAGGTTGTTAATAAACCAGGTTTTTAATAAACTGTGAATTCGAAAATGAGGTTAACCCTTTTGGACATTAGGTTTCTGATCTATGAAGGTATTTTCAGTATTGTTAGGTACCGAGTATCGAATTAGCATCGTTAAGTTTCAAGTATCATTTCAGTATTGAGTATCGTGATACTAAACCTGGTATCAGTATCAAGTCAAAATTTTGGTATCGTGACAACACTAGTGTGACACCTTTTTTAGTTGCGGCGCAGAAACACTGCAGCTGTGCATACACGCCGGGCCATCTAAGTGTTACGACATGCCATCTAAGTGTTACGACATATTAAAGGCCTTTACGCGAAGCGGGCCAGGACACATCCATGGCGACGCAACTAAGTCATCCGACAGCGTCTCTTAGCACAAAATTGGCCATAAGTCATCAATATTTTATACAATCATCATGATATTCAGTAGATATGTTGGGTGAAGGCAGATGATCATGAGGACAAAGCCATTTTAAAATCGCTCCATAGGGGGCGTGATGGTGCCAGTGCTTGGACCCCTCCCACGCCGCTTGCGGCTTTAATCTTATTGTTATCAGTGGATCTGAGCCGCAAAAAAAAAAAAAGAATCACGAGCCGCGTAATGAGTAACACTGATCTAAGTATTCTCTGACATTAAGACCATCAGTCATAGGAGGTAAATGTACCGCTCATCAGGAATCTTGTGATTCATAGACTTCTGCCCTGAAGGAGCAACCTTAACCTGTAAAATCAGCAGATGTAAGTGCCAAAACTCACGATCCCAGGGATCAACCAAATTAAGGCGTATCTGGGTAGTGAGTATGGTGGGTGATATAGGCATAAAACTATATCACAATATGTCATGGTATTTTTTTTTTGCGGTAATGATATAAATGATGATATGAAAATAATACCATTCAACACTATCTTTTGGCCACAAGTCACATCAGCATACAGTCTTGAGAGCCGTGCAAACACAAAACATCAATACAAAAAAGTTAAAACTTAATCCTGACCATCATCAGATACTAAACTATACCAATTAAGTAGGCTAAAAAAAATAGAATATTAATTTTACTCATATTAATTAAAATTCCAGTGAAAATGCAAACGACAATACTCGCAGGATTCATAATCTAACCCCAGGAAAAACAAATGGAAATGTAAAAAACTTTCTTCTGTAAAAGTGCAAATAATGTTTAAATAGTGCAAACTCAACAAGTCTTAAACTATGCTGCAAAACATCAAAACAGTGTATAAACACAATAATGATTCAAATCAAGTACAAGTTTGAAATGTAAACACCGATTCTGACTTAATCATGAAACTACATACAACAAATGAAAACGTAAACACTTATACAACCTCTGTTGTACTGTCATGGCACAACAGCAAATCAAAAAGTAACAATCCCAAACATCTCTTCAGTTAGGTTACAAAACTACAAAACAGTGCAAAAAACAACTGATAAATTAACAACAAATTAACAAATAAAATACAAGTTCAATGAAAATGTAAACACTGATATACTCTGTAATTGCAAATAAAATAACTTATGTGGAAATGAGGTTGTGGCTGGAACATGCCACAAATTATGTAGTGCAAGTTATCACACACATACTACTACAGCATGTGATTCAGGAAGAGGTAGCTACCAAAAAGAGAACAGGACATCAAAGCTGAAATTTTTTGGTTAAGAAGACTAGCATATTAACTGTGGCTGGTTTCAGAGCAGACCTTTGGCATGTTACTATATTTCCCCCAGCACTGAATAGCCTCTCTGAGGCTGTACTTGTGGCAGGGATACACAAGTACTTTTTTGCCAAACCACTGATCTGAGGAAAATTCACCTTGTGTAGCTTCCACCATGCGAGGGGATCGCTCTCGCCATCTGCCAGTGAACAAAGCAAATAGCTGTTTAATTCAGCCTCAATTTTCTCTGTGTCAGAATAGCTGGTCAGCTCAGCAGCTGGTTTCTTGAAAAAGCTTCCAAGACTCTTCCTCTGCCTCTTAGATGCACTTTGGGCTTGTCCTGTAGATCCAGGTGATTTTTTTGTTCAGGGGCAGCAGTGTCACTTGGCATGACAGAAAGGGATTCACCTCTCTGACTACTCTGGCTTTGATGACCAGGATCTCTTCTTGACTCATGTGCTGAGTGTGGAAGCATGGATCAAGCATTGTTGCCATGTTGATCAGTTTCTCATCTCTGGCTCCTTGTACTTGGTGTTCAAGTAGTCCAGTATTGAACTGTTAATTGTCTTGGTGAGATCTGTGTCTTCATCTTTCCCCTGTAGCAGCTCACTGTTGAATAGCTGAAGAACAGTCTTCAAGCATGACACAGTGACATAATTTTCAGCAGAGAGAGCATCTGTGAAATCAAGGAGAGGCCCTAGTGCCTTACTCACCAGAATCAAGTCCTGCCATGTAGGCACCAGATGCCTGGTGTGACCTATCAGCAGCTAAGACTTGTGTGAGGGCCTGTTGTTGTTCAAGCAGTCGCGAATCATCTTTTGCCTTGATCCCCAGTCGTGCTGGAGATTCCGTCACCAGTTTTATGCTGAGGGCGGGCCAATTTCTTCTTGAGCATCGTTGAGTGCCCGCTGCCTTTTCCAGCTGTGTGAGAATGCACTGACGACCCTCACACAGCTTTGTCAATCCCTCATGCTTCTCTCTGCAATAAAAACAATGAATGAGAGTCCAGTTAAATATTAATTTCATGACATTTCATCGTAGTCTTAAATACACACAATACATACATATATAATTACCTCTTATGTCTGTTATGTTTTAATATCTTTTTTTTGTAATGTATTACTTTTCGAGAAGTATAGTTATATGACTGTGGGCAACAAAGGAAGTTGTCTCTGAAGAACATTAAAGATTAAGCCCATGCATGCTCAACGTGCATTGGTTTTGGTTTCTTCCAAAAAGTTGCTGGATGAAATCGGTTCGCAACAGCAGGTACGCACGCACACAGCACTCTGTTGCGCATCAATGCTGGAGGAATTGGTTAGTAGAGCATCAATCCCTTTTCAAACGTGTGAAATGAAATGCAATTGAGTTATTAGACACTTAATTGCATTGAGAAATATAGGCACTAGTTTGCTTTGCAAGATAGTTGGCTAGTACCAGCTAAAGCTAAAATAAATCCCTTTTTTTACATGAGGCTGCAGCCATCGTGGAACAAGCCAGTTTGTGACTCATTGGCATTAGTCTCAGCTGCTCAGTCCTATGGTAGATGGCTGACTTTCAGTGAGCTCAGCGATGAATCAGGAGGAAAGAAAGAAAACAAAAAAATGCATGCACCTCTGGACGCTTGGAGCCTCCCCCTATTCGTGTCTGTACTTCCGCTCCCGTCAGCTGTCTGTCCTGGCCCTCTCGCTGGTGGAATGACCTCCCTGTGGCGGGTCAGAACAGCCAGGAGAGCCTAACTACCTTCAACCGCAGACTAAAGGACTCATCTCTTCAGGCTGCACCCTCCCCCCCCTCCCTAGCCTATAGTTTAAGTCAATGTACCTAGTTAGGCTAATACGAGCACGTAGTTTTTTTATTTGGCAGGAGGATTTGTTTGTATGGTTCGATAGGAAAATGTGGATTTCAGCGCTAGTTTGTACTTGGCAGGACTGTTTTTGTTTGCTGAACAGGTTTACTCTCGACAGGGTTGGAAGTCCTGATCTGTGGTCACTTCTGGCACTACGATCTCCTTCGCTCTTGTGTGTTCTTCTGCACCTCTGCCACCTGGAAAATATTGCACTTGTTGTACGTCGCTATGGATAAGAGCGTCTGCTAAATGCCTATAATGTAATGTAGTGTGAATGTAATGCATTAGAGAGTCCTTTTGTATTGCCCCCGGGTGCTCAAATGAGTATTACTACACAATACCTATTCATTTTCATGAACCTGCCTTGACAAGACTGCAACCACTGAGCTGCTGGCTGCCTCAGAAATGGTCCACCTGGGGGACAGGGCGAAATGAGCAATTCAATTATCTACCGTATGTCAGATATCAAGTGTTTTTAGATATGGCCTCAGAGAGAGAACAGTGAACTGGATACAATATGGCTTGAAGAATGCTGCCTACCTTCCCGCCATGAACATTAAAGAAACGTCCTTTACGTCCACTCTGATACCCTTATCTAGGCAGGCGATCTAGGAGTCCCACCTCCTGCCAGAGTTTGTCTCCAGGAGAGACACACCAGACGACAACACGCTATTTACCAAGGCTGGAGGCCCCCAGTGTAGCTCACAGAATGAACAAAGATCCGGTTCTGTTTGAGTCTTAAGTTTAAATGCAATCTGTGACATGTTATTTTTGAAATCATTGACTGAAAATTTTAGTAGAAGCACAAATAAGGCCTATGCTTTTGTATTGGTATTCAGTAACTTAACTGAATTACCTTCCTAATATATTCATGTTTTGTCTTATTAGAAAGGGACTAAATCCGTGAAATATTTTGGTAAAAAGTCAGGGTTCTTAGCCATGCTTTCCCAACAACATAAGGTCCTACTTTAATTAATAAGTACATTGTCCAGCTTTAAGATAGGCCAGTCCTTGTC